>OZ021727.1:600000-850000 GCA_963978545.1 Linyphia triangularis | reverse complement strand
TAGAGACATAAATGTAAGCATAACTAGAGACAAATGTATAAATATAAATAGAGACAAAATTATAAGTTTAAATCGACACATATTTAAATATGTTTAACGACAGAAATGTAAGTATAAATAGAGACACACATATAAATATAATTAGAGACATAATTGAAATAATGAATAGAGACAGAACTATAAATATAAATAGAGACAGATATGTAAGTATAAATAGAGACAGAAATGTAAGTATAAATAGAGAAATACTATAAATATAGACATAAATGTACGAATAAATAGAGGCAGAACAATAAATTGAAATAGTGACAGAAATATACAATAAATTAAAGGTACAATAAATATAAATATAGACCAGAATACAAAATATAATAGAGGTAGTACTATATATATAGAGAGAGACCGAAATATAAATAAAGACAGAAATATAAATTGAAAATACCTGTACCCCGGAGATAAAACATATTATCCGAAATTCCTTCTAATTCTATAATAGAGCTTATCATTATTAAGAAAATGCAGTAATTTTAAATTGAATAATTTCCTTATAAATTCGTGTATAGGATAAAGTTGCGTACTTCTAAGTTCGTCCAACCACAAAACACAAATAATATCCCAATTCTGCTGAAAAGGAAACGGTTGATCCGAATACCTCTGACGTACAGCAATAAAAAGATAAGGTGGGAAATATGGATGTGTCTCAAGTCATTAGTATGCAACAATACCATTAGTGTGATTGGTTAAACTAAATAGCCATTTCAAAATTGGATACAGTTTTTCAACGTAATTGAAATCTTTGTCATGTCAGTACTCTTAGTTTCAATATTTTCAATTAGTTTCTATATTTTCAATTAGTTTCTATATTTTCAATTAGTTTCTATATTAATAGTTTGAATTAAAGTTAATTAGATGCTTGTGTAGGGAAATTGAAAAAAATGGAAAAGGATACACAATCATGTCAAGAAAGTATAGTACTCAACATCCATATTCATGCATTATGTACTTAATCAATGCACTAAAAATCTTGCGTCGGCTTAAGGACCAACTGCAATATATTCCAAATCACATGAACAAAGAAGTTTTGTTAAAACTTCAAAATAAAACAAAGGCATTTAATTTTATAACAACAATTAATAGTATTAAATTCAAAAATAATCCAGACAACAGAATTTACTTTTTTCTATCACAGTGTGTTCCACGATTTTTTCAAAGAACCAAAAATATTTTTTTGCATTTTAATAGTAAATGAGTACACTAATTCTAAAAACTTAAGAGAATACATACTACTTCGTGATCTAGCCTCTCTAGAACACCACAGAAAACACTTTATTAAAACTAATTCAAAAGATCGACAGAGGGGCTACAAAACTTAACCGTAAAATAAATAAATAAATAAATAAATAAATCGATTTACTGTGAATCGCGAATATGAGAATAATCGCCTAATTGAGTCTTGTCAAATTAAACCACTGGAAGTGAAATTTAATGGGAAGGAGATTGGTCGGATATTTAAAGGAAATTTAGAATTCCATTCTGATTTTATGGCGATTGCTTTAAGGTGGAAGTTTCAAAATGGAATACTCTTGACTTCTAATCCTGAAAGGGGGGAAAAAAATAGAAATTATTCCACTTCTAAAAGTTGGATGGCATTTAATGAGGAAACGAATTACTATGCAGTTAGTTCTGAAAAGTCATTTTCGAATCCTCTTTCTAATTTATTGTAATTAGGCATCCTTTTAATGAGGAAATCTAACCTCTGATAAGACTTTCATTGGATTTAATATCAGACATTTCGAAAAATTCGAAACCTACCTCAGTCATGAGACAACAGTGTTAGTAACTACTTAGACGGGGAGGGTTATAAAATTGTTTACTCATGTACATTGCCTGTAGTACCAACTATGGTTATTTGTAACCCTTTAAAGTCCTTAAGCAGACTGGTCTTACAGAGAAATCACATAACGCGTCATAAATCATCGTATTTATTTATTTATTTATTTATTTATTTATTTATTTATTTATTTATTTATTTATTTATTTATTTATTTATTTATTTATTTATTTATTTATTTATTTATTTATTTATTTATTTATTTATTTATTTATTTATTTATTTATTTATTTAATGAGGGGAGGGCTGATTAATAAATAGAAAATATGCTATCATTGTGTTGATTGGTGAAAATAAAATAAATTTGCAATACAAAAGTTAACTAGTATTCTATACATATTTGATGATATAAAAAAGTTATTCACTAAATGCCAATTATAATTTATAAAGTATTATTATATTTATAGTAGTATTATTATAATTATAATTTATTATTATATTTTCCAAAGTTAACTTTATTTGCGAAATATATTAATTAATATCATGGATTAATTATGAATTATTTTCTTAAAGTTCGATTTCGATTCATACATATTGTACTATAACGAAAACAGCAAACTACCAGAAACCGGGAATTTTTTTATCAATTAACTATCGAATAAAAAGTAAGAGTATTTTTTATAAAAAAAAAGGAAAATCAAATATGATTGCAGAAAAATAAAAACATGAAAATAAAGAATTATTTGAACTTCCATTGTATTAAGCACAAAATAATTCCCTGGATAAATATTGCATGAAACATTTCCTTCAACTAGACATTTAGTCTTTTCAATAAAAAAATTCTTTTCAAATTCTGGAATTGGTATTGTTGTACATTCCTAGAAAAATTACCCAGAAATTGTTCTAAAATCCTATAGTAAAAATTTTGAGGTCCAACAATTTATTATAAATTGTCATTTTACTTTTTATTTTTATATATAAATAGTAGTTAATGGATCAAATTTTTTTTTTTTTTTGAAGTAACATTTTTAATTGTATGATAAATTAGTCTGTTAATCAATGAAATGACTTTTTTGCAACATTTTTTATTGCAAACGCATTTATTATATACTAATTTCAAAGTATAATAATAAAAATAAAAAATAATTTCGCATTTTATTTAGTGCAAAATTCATAGAAGTAGCTAATCTCTAACACATTTTACTTAATTTAAGGAAATGAACACACTTTAACATAGCACAACATCAATAATCAAACGTTTTATAAATAAACTATTTTTATGCCTTGGGAATCCTATATTCTATAATAAATATTTTCACAATCTAACAAACAATACCTAAATAATAATACTAAACTGTATCTATACTATCATGTGACTAATAACAGTAAACAGTAACTATCCAATGATAGTAATCCGAATGTGCCTAAAAAAAGTAAGATGTACTCATCTAATATTATCTAACTAATAACAGTAACAGTAAGCAGTATCTATATAATAATAATAATAATAAACAGTATTTATGTAATAGGATGTATCTAATAATCGTAAAAAATAACTTTCTCAGACAAGTATTGAGTATCCGAGAATACTATTTTAAGTAATAATACAAATTATCCGAAAGGTAATGGTCATATGTGTTCAAAAGAATTCGAGATTCCTATTCAATACAAATTACCAATTATTCAATTTTAGTTGTTATTGTTAGTAGCATTTTAAGTAATAATTTCAAGACTTCATTACTTTGACAACAATTTTAATATCAATCAAAACTCAATTTGCATCAACACAATTTGGACCCATTTGACCAAAATTAAATTTTCCATTCAAATGCACACAAAACTGAAAAATTTCACCATTTTCGAAATATTGAATTTCTGATTTTAAGAAAAATAATAAAAAACAATTTAGTTAAAACTTGGACTAAGAATGACTACAAAACTTTTTTCGAACATAATATTGGAATTTGAAAGCATTTGAGCCTTTTTGACGAAAAGCCAATTTCCCTCATTGAAAATACATGGGGAGCATTTCAATGAATTGTTGTTCAAGAAATTTTTTCCTTTGGTGAAATTGAAGCTTACATATAGGAGAATATCCAATTCCAAATTTTAAATACTCTCAAAATATGAAGTGGATCAAAATTTGGTCCCAAAAATGGCAGTTTCAAACATTTTCATTTTCAATTTTTCCCATATTAGTCGTAAGGGAAATTTCAAATTTCTCAATTTTCGAATTTTACAATCTTTTGCAACCAAGGGCTATAGAAATCATCACCCGAATCGATTTACACATTCAAATGGTCATTAAATTGGCATTCTACACCATAAAATCCAATTATTGCAAAAAAAAAGTGTCTATTTCAAATTGAAAATACATTAGCCATATTATTGCTATGGGAAATTTCAAATCCTCGTTTTTTGAAATTTAACCTTATTTTTGGAGTAGGATGATAAAAATCATCACCCAAATTCATTTTAACGATCAATTTGCTTATAAAATGGTATTTTAACACTCAAAATCGAAATAATTTTAAGCACAAAAAATGGGTTAAAATTAATTTCTGAGCGCTTTTGTTTCACCAATTCAATTTGTCATTTTCCCATTTCAAAATATTTTTTGGCCAAATTATAAACTTAATTCACTTTAAAATGAGATTTTCAATGTAAAAACTGTTGAATGTTTTAACTGTAACCGTTTGAAATGATTTGACAAGGTTTAATTTTAGTAACTTCTACTTTCATCTTGCAGTTCTTTTCTTTTTAAAAACGGTTTGTTAATAAAACAAGTTTCTGATCGTTACCTTCTTTAGTTAAGAGTATTAAGAGTATATTAATACAGCGCATCAGGAACTGCAACAGGTTATGGGCTCAAGCGGATGTATTTAAGGAAAGTTCTGAAATCAGTCTGCCGAATATCTTATTTAATATCGAAAAAAAAAAAAAGAAAAAAAAAAAACCAAATAGCAAGAATTACAGCTAATAATATTCTGTTTTAAAAATACCATTAAAATATATTTATCTACATATTTTCATAATGTTCAGGTAATCAGATAAAAAAAATCAAGAGAAAAATATTTAGTTAGAGAAAAGTAAATCAAGAGAAATGTTTTTACTATAAGAAGAAAAATATTTTTGAATATGTTTCATGGGAAAATGGTGCATTACTTTCAAAAGATACATAACAGTTAAATCCGTATTTATCAATTGAATATTCAAACATGTAAGTAGAAGCTTATAAGCTAAGATATGGAAGTCATTATAAAACATATACTACAGCGGTCCAGTGCTTAGCAAAATATTATCTCTTTGTGTTCTCTTATCCAACAATTCTACTGCACTTAAAAGAAAACAGAAAAATTGTGCTTTTAAAAAGATATCTCGAAGATTTATTTCTACTTATCGTTACTACAATTTCTTTATATACATTTCCTTTGATATTCAGGAGATATTCTCGAGCTTTTATGGGATTATAAGAAAGAAAAAGGAATTACATTTTTTTTTCCCTTCAAATATATTTATTCATTTCTTTTTATCTTTTACTATCTATATGGCACAGCGTTTCTAGGACATATGAGAAAGATGAGTTTTTGTTTAGTTACTTAGGAAATGCAGCGTAAGTTTACCGTCATGCACGTCAAAATTTAATTTGACGTAATTCAATGAAAACATATTCAATGTCAATTTCCTCCTGAACAGTGTAGATTTTTTCGAATGTATTTCAATGGGTATCAGTGATCTCGTGCTCAGAGACCTCACGTGATTGGTTGGTTTGTATAAGCTCAACGACTAATTTTTATGCACAGTAATGGCTAATCAGGCAGGTGACCACTCATGCTTATCCAGGATTTGAACCCGGAACCTTTTTCATGCCATCAAGGGGGCAGTAGCTGCCAAAAAAATGAGCTGGAATGTCATCCATTTTGAACGATGAAAATCTGAGAGAAAGTGAAATGAAGTTTCTGCTTTCGCTACAATAATTCACACACATTTTCTGATCTGCAAATGAAGATCACAACAGTCATTTATAACATAAATATTGCCTTGTTCCGCATGAATCCCCCAAAATCTGGTAAAATGAACAATCTTTTGCATTCGCAAAAGATGGCGCCATTTCAAACATTTATTGTAAGCCCCTAAAGTGTGTATGCTAAAAATAAAAGCGAACATTTCAATCAAATTTATGTGAGCAACTTAACCCATATTTTGTGATTCATAAAAATATTTATAATTGGTACTTGTGATATATGGTAGGTATAAAAATTTGGATTACCTTAGCACTATAAGTATTTCATCACAGAAATAATAGAGATCGTGTCAAATTTGAAATTTTCTTATTCCAATATTTGTGATGAGGTCAATAAGTTATCTAAAATTTTTCTCTGAAAGACATTTTGTAATCGTTAGTATTGTCATTGCAAAAAATATTGAAATTTTACCATCAGTTTCAGTATAAAATATATTTTTAAATACTGTCATTTTTCATAGAATGTAAATAAGATACTTGTTTATTTTTTCACAAATATTTAAGCATAAATTATTCGTAATATCTTCCAAAAGCGTTTTAAATATTCCAAGATATCAAACAATATCTGACAAACTCTTAAAATGTGCTTGCGTTCAGCATTTGTGAAATATAGTTTGGGAAAATAGTTGTAGAATTTATGCAAAATGGGTGTGATGGTATCACCAAAATATGGCCAATAGTTATAAAACTTTGAGTGATAAATTATAGTTTTATGAATCAGCAAATACAAGTAGAAAATCAGCAATGGAAACTCTCGGTAGTGAGTATGGCCTTATGAGAACGTCTTTGTAATACATAGAAAATTAATATTTTAGTACTTACTCGTAACCTAGATGGCTTACAAAAACATTGTAATTTACATATCCTTAGACTTGGGTTTGAAAAGGTTGTAGAGTAAACACCATGGCAAGGTTTTTTAAGGGATTTGGTTTAAAAGTTTTGGACTTACGACGACCACTAAAAGGTTATTTCTAGGTAGGTGCAATGTACATTGTTGCAAGTTTATATTATGAAAAAGTTTGCGCAACCTTTAAAGTGTAATACTTATTGAGTTTGGTCGTAAAAACGTTGCGAAAACCTTACCTTATCAACTATCCTTTTTCAAGTTTTTGAAAAGGTCGTGTGCTTGTCATCACAGTCTTGCATCCTTTTCGTTTTAGAGGTTTACACGATTTATTGAAAAGGTTAAAATGCAATCTAGATGGTTCTTTAGAATTTCGAATTTATATTATAATTATTTCAAATAAGATAAATTTAGAAATTTTACAAATAGCATTTTAAGCAATGTTTCAAGGCAATATAAAGCCACTGACTCTATTACATTTAATCATTTAACATACATGTTTTAAATTTCGAGGCATTATACGGTATTCAATGACACATAAACAAAGTGCTAGATGTGGGGTCTGAAATCACATGCCAAAGGTGCTGGGTACGAGTCCTGGGTTAGGTATGGATGTTCGTTGTGGTTCGGAATCTACGTTAATCTGTAGGTACGGGCTTAATTAGTAGTCATTATACATAAAAAAAAAATAGTTCGTTGAGTGCATAAACCAATGACACATGAAAAATACCATTTGAGATGTACCTTTGCTTTATCCGGGAATTTGCCATTTCCCAACATAGTAGTTCAATAGTTAAAAAAAAAAAAAAAACTATATTATCGGTAATTGCGCTTCGTTCACATTATTTACAGCAGAGTCCAAAGAAGAATCGAAAGAAGCAGAAAGAAAAAAAAACGTGAAATAAATTTGCTTAAGGTTTCTTCGGAATCTGAGATGCGAAAAGAAACACAAAAGAGCAGACAATATCGGGTTGGTTACAAATGAAGCAAAAATATTTGCACGTGGCTTGCTTCTGGTGAATCGAATCCCGATACAGAGGTCGATATCAGACATTCCGAGAGGAAAGAAAAAGAAAAGAGCTTCCGGGCACAAAAGAGCAGCATTAGGGTTTGTTCCCTATTTCAGACACCGTGAGTGATAGAGGAACACGTCTAGTTAACGAATCCGTTTAGACTTTTAGCCAAAAGAGATCTAACACGCATTTGTACCTTTCGCTTTTGACCTAGAAGTGTGATTCGGAGGAATAAAGAATTTAAATTTTTTTTAAAGAATTTTGTAAAGGTGACTTGAAATTTGAAATCGGAAAAGAAATTGGGGATGAGTGCGAGCGGTATATTCCATTATTTAATGCAAAATCTCATTGGTATTGTTATATTTGGGTTTCGCTTTAAATCGACATTAAATTGGAAGCTGTCAAAAGTGAAATACCAAATTTGCAGAAAAAACTATCATGGTTAAATAAAAACTCACTCTTATTAAAGCCTCGATTTTTCGTCAAACTTTGGTTAGTACATTAAAACACAGTGGTTCGTAAATTCTGCATATTTTCAATTATCTTTTACACAAACATCGACAGTTTTCTTATACTATCTCGGCCGACCAAATGGTATAGTGGTTAGCGTGCTGGCTTCTAGACCGCGAGGTTGCGGGTTCGAGTCCCGTGTTAGGCATGGGTGTTTGTAAATGTATGTTGGTTTGTCAAATGACGAAATGTTTCGGCGCATTATAGCCCTCGTGTTGCTGACGGCGCCAGATAATCTGAATACAACCAACCAACTTATACTATCTCGATATTATTATTATATATATATATATATATATATTTTTTTTTTTTTTTTTTTTTTTTTTTTTTTTTTTTTGAACACTAAATACTTCAACAGACTTTCTAACGATTTTAATCCATACATTATTTCTGAAAGGTGTTTTTAGTGACTATTCCTTTTTTTCCATTATACCAAACCAAAATTGTTAAATAATTATAAATGCTAAGACATCAGCTCCTGGTGAATAATTTATTTATAATTTCACATTCAGTAATTTGACAGAAATTCAAAGTTAAAAAAATGAGCTCAAGTTTTGATGAAATTTAAATAGTATGCAGTGGATGGCAGTAATGTATAAAAGACCTTAAATGATGTATTGTTTCCCACGATAACGTTTTTCTGTACCTCTTTCATACTTTATTTCAATTTCTTCTTTATCTTTTAAACATTATTTAAGTTTAATTCAAAGAAAATACGCAATATTCCATTAAAAAGAAATCAAATAAAGTAAAACTAGCACTGATAAAAACTGAATAATTACACAAATTACGAAACTGAATAATTACATTATTTACAAGAAAGGTAACTCTTATTTCTTCTGATCCCATCCTATAACAAAGCGTATCTCATTGTAAGATGTCGGGAAAACGATTCAAAATGTTTCCAACTTTCAAAATTTAAGAATAACTTTTCGTAAACTAACACTTTGTTTTTATTTTCAGAATTGATTGCTATTGTTGATACTTCATTACGAAAACTAACGAGAGAGATTTTGATTGTTAATTTTTCTGCGCGTAAGTTTAATTAACTTTACGTTGAAAGGCATTCAAACCTTTACTTTTATCGCCAATATTTTTAATTAGAATTCTTGTTAAGGTTACTCGATTCACTGACAATAAATTCCGAATCTGCAAATGGCTTTGCTTAACTTTTGCAATAATAGATGCAATTTTGGGAAGTAGAAAGGACAAAGTTCGATTATTCTCTACAATAAACTTAACATTTTAATCGTGTTTTCCACAACAATTCACTTCTTTTGTAAACCTGGTGCATTTCCTTATGACTTTAAAAGAAATATCATTTTTATAAAAGAAGCAGTGTTCACAATTTTGTCTCAGACATTTATTTAACTCAAATATACAACACATTAAAATGTTAGAATTTAATTTTGAGAAACCCAATAAACTAAGGCCTCATCAATTCATTAATTTTAATTATTTCTTTATTGAAAATTTGGGACGTTTTAGACACAGGAAAAAGTTCTGAAGCTTTAAATCATAGCTAAGGATAAGCAAATAGTTGCAAAATTGAACATTCTATAAATATCAAGATACCTTAGAAGTATTATGTTTCACTCATCGTAATAAAACAAATATTCATCTCGTAGTACTTACTTTATGCTGTATATTGTTCTATAAATTATTTGAAATCCTACTTGGTCCTCATGCAAACTTGAAAAGGTTTTAAAAGAAATATTAGTTGTATGTGCAAGTAACTTAAGTGTGCAGACTCAAATGGCTGTCCCAGCGGTTCACTGTCCAACCTTTTTTTAAATAGATTCATTCGATTGTTAAATATTGTTACAAAACTTTAGCAGAGGAAATGAAAACGCAGTTTTAAGAATATAAAAACGCGTTCGTCTATCGGTTGTAGTTTTGGACTGGGATGCTGGATTCCTTGCTACAAAATCGAATCCTTGTATCATTTACAACTGTGAACCTGGAATGAGCATCTCCGAACAACAACTTCTTCGAACAATTGCAATCAAGCTTCTTACATACAATTTCGAACACAGAGATACTGCAGGCACAGCGAAGTAAACAAAAGATCCCACGCTTTGCAAACAACGTCCAATACTCGCCTGCTCTCTCTATTTCAATTTTCGCCTCCTTTTCAAGGTCTCGCAGCAGAGATTTCTAGCAAAATCCAGTCAACCAATCACGAGATGGAAATTAATCGAAATTTGTAAGTGTTACCACCTTTTTTCGCCCGTGTATTATTGCTGTTAACAAATAAAATAAAATAAATAGAACTTTATAATAAATACGTAACTTTTTTCAATTGCATACAGAAAATTTGTGGAACAATATTCTCCATAATATAATACATACTATAAGCATTTATTCCTTGGAAATTGTCTTATCCACATGGATTCAGTTTCTTTCCAAAATATACACTCGACATGCTGATAGTATGAATCAATCAATTCCAATATAGCTTTGTCGAAATTCCTTGGTATGATAAGCATGATACACATTTAGTTTGAACATGATGTTGCTCTATAAGCATCAGTAGCGGTATATTTCCTGTCTAAATGCAATATCGTATGAAACACATATTTCTAAAACAAATCAAACTAATAGTGAATTTTGTCATATCTAAAAATATATGTATACGCTGTGTATAGGTATTTCAAACATCCATATATTCTGCATTAAATTTTTTACCATTTGCATTATGCGTTTCATATTGAGTTTTGTTAGACATATATGACATTAATGGACAATTTTACTCTCCATATATGTAAAAAAAGAAATTTTTAGTTTGGATAAGACATATTATAATCACTTTGAAGTTGCATAGGGACATACATTAATATTATAGCATATGTTATTGAAACGCATCAAGTAAATTTACATGAATATAAGTATTGGAATTTTAACGTCCATTATGTGAAGAAACGTACATTTTCTATGTTGCTTTCTTTATGAAATCATTTTTTTACCTATACAAGGCTTATTTGGCTTTTTTCCAACTAAAAGCATAACAGATAATGTCTTTCTAAGTGTCTGGTATGCAAATGAACTCGGAAAATGGTTTCCTAAAACAAAATTCTTATAGAACCTTATTGTATTTTACTTTATGGTAGATTTTTCCATTATAGTTTTCCCTTTTTTTTTTCATTCCTTTTTTTTAATCTTCTAAAACTAATCTACTTCTCTTAAGTTTTCAAGAAACTAGTTTTCTGATATGAAAGCTTCCAGCTAAATTTCCTTCATTAAATAATGCATTCTTAAATTTAAAGTAGGCAATGTATAGCGCAATATTGCTTTTTATTGTTCATAACAAAAGTAATTCTTCGGTGTTTGAATAAATTGTCTGTATTATTATCGTTACTTTCTATTAGATGTACCAAATATCGCTTTATTAGAATTTTTACCACATTTAGGAAATTTTATTTTGTTGAGAATTTGTACCACATTCAGGATTTTTTTTCCCCCAAATTTTTCAATTACAATTGCTATCTTAAATAAGGGAACATTTTATTCATCAAAATCATTGAAACTTTCAAATGTCCCTTTTAAAACCAATATCAAGGGTGCAGTGAGCTTTCTAAAAAATGTTGGGATTTTTAGGGATAATTCTAGGGATTTTTAAGGAAATCTAGGGAATTTTAGGGATAATTCCAAAAAATGTAGGAATAATTTCCCTAAAATGGTTAAATTTAGAGTTAATTCTTTAAATTTTAGGGATAGTTCTTAAAAATGTAGAGATAATTTCTAAAATTTAAGGGATAAAGCTTAAAATTTTAGGGATAATTTTAAAACAGTTAGTATTAATTCTTTTGAAGCTGAATAGAGCATACACAAACATATTCTTTCCAAAGCTTCTTTCAATACCAGTAAAAAAAAATTAAATATTCTAAAAATTTGAAACTCAAATAGCTTTTTAGAAAAATAACAGTTACATAATTAAACAATTGTACTTTTTTGACAAACATGCAAACTTAATTAAATTCAATTTTATTGTCTGGTGGAATATCGGGTTTTTTCGCGGATTTTAGAGAAAAATAGTGTAATTTTCGGGAGTTTTAATTTTTTTTACGAATTATTTAAAAATTTATATGCAATTTTAGGGGGAATGCGATCTCTGCAATATCATTCAGTGTACAACGTAATTAAAAAAAGACTGCTTAGATTGTTGAACTTCAATAAAAACGGACCATAAAAGGTGCTTTTGCAGTATTAGTTTCCGAAATATTGACATAAAACGCAATGTGATATTTAAATTTGCAAAGCTTAGCTTGTTATAACAATCAAATTATAAAATGTTCATCTCAAATGAATAACCATGTTTTACTTTTGTTCTGAGCTTACTTAAAGAGAAATTTCTCCTCATTTTTATGGAATTTAGAGAAATCCAGTTTTGTCAGTTGGTGTTTTGAGAATAATTTGTGAGTGCAGCTCACGCTTTCAAAAGAGAGCATAAACTTTATATTTTCGGTGCTGTTGAGTCGGGACGACTGAATATCTGTACTAAAATTGCCTGAAGCTTATTTATGAAATGTAGAAATACTGGAGAAGAATAAATTAAATCATCTTTGTAAATAAATTAAAATCCTGTGTCCTCATTCATTCGAGAAGAAAATTCTGAAATTTACATTCTGATTTTATACTATTGATTAAAATAATTATTCGCTATTGATTCGTAAAGATATTTTCTATTAATTTGTTGAATACTCTCAATCGATTCGAATTATCTAGAATATTTTCCATTGATTTGAATTCTTAATAATATTCTGTATTGTTTCGAATTCTCTAGATATGTTGATTCTGTAATAATTTTAATCGATTATGCAATATTCTTAATTGATTAAAATAATAGGATCTATTGATTATATAATATTCACTCTTTATTATGCATTAGTATCTATTGTTTCTGTAATATTCTCGATTTGAATTTTCTAGAATATTCTCTATTGATCCTTGAAAATTCTGGATTCGAATTCTCTAAAATATATTGATTCAAATTCTCTTGATTCTTCTCTATTTATTCGAATAGATTGTTTGAAATTACTCCCTATAAGTAATGCTGAACAAATATAATTTATTTCTCTTGTAATTTAAAATATAAAAGTGTCTGCCTTCCATTATGACTGGATTCTTATTAGGGTTCACAAGTGTATAAAGATCTTAAAGTAACAGAATATTTCAACTGTCTGTTTTTGAAGAATAAAGTAAGACAGGCCGGCAATATGGCTGTCTCAGAAAACATAAACAATATTTTGTTAAGAAAACTATCAAGTTTTTTATCATTGATATTAACTTCTATTGTGTGTGTGTCGATGACATTAAAATGTGTGGATAGGTCTAATTAACCCCTTTGCCGTCATCCAATCAGGCTGAAACTTGTTAGATAGATTCGATGCCGATCCCTCACATTTTGGCGACTGTCATTGTCACTTAAAGGTCGCTTTTACGGAATACTAATAAACGAACTTGCCGTCTTTCAGTCTCGCTGAAATAGCATTTAACCGATCATTGAAGAAACTCTTTACTGCGGCCGAAATTATGTTAATAAATAAATTATAAAAAAATGTTAATCAGAATAAATAAAAGATATTTAAATGTTAGTGTGTAAATTCACATTCATTTTTAATAAATAAATTTTGAAAAGTAGTTTGCCTCATATTTTGGCAATAGAGACGTTTTTAATATTTAATATTAGATGCCAATATCAAGCACACGCTGGCAACAGAAACTGTGATTTGTTAAGGAATATAAAAATTGGCAATTCATATAAAGGATTTATATTAAAAACTTTTTATGGGTTTTATTATTTATCAACAAATAACATTATAGGTACTTGCGAGCAACCGTCGAAAATTATTATACTAGTCTAAGAAAGGTAATCAGTAAAATCGTACTGTAAACACCTTCTGTTGTCAGACAATTTAACGTTTATTGAAGATTACTGATCTTTCTTCGTGTTTTTGTTAATAAACCCTAATTTATGTACTCATTATCATCAATTATACATAAATATATTAAAAACACTTTTCTGTAACTCATGTTTGAAGTCGCATAATAAATAACAAATGCTCATCTCAAAATAAACTTCGAATAAAAATAGAAAAGTCGCTGTAAACGAAATAAAATATTTTGTACTTAATATTGCACATCTTTACCCACATCACTAAGTCAAAGTCACTCTTGAAGGCCAAAATACTTCTTCGAAAATGAATATGACACATAGTTTCGTTTTGATTACCGAATTACTTTGTGGAATTTATTTAATTTAATAAACAAAATATGTCGCAGTTTCATTTTTAAAGACTTTCCTGAAAGCCAAGTTAAGAATAGTTGGTGTTGAGGTAATAAAATGTCTGTGTATTGTAGTTACTATGCAACTAAAAACTCAATACAGCAAACCAAAAAAGTAGACAGGTAGTTCTTTGTGTAAAATCCAGGATCATAACATTTCAAGAAGTCTCACAACTGACCCACACGCTGACAGTTCTCAAGCTACAGAAACTAATGAAAGTCTACACAATAACTGTCATTTTGTAGCTCTCAGAAATAATCCGCCCGAAAAAAGTTCGCCAACAATCCAAGTCAGTCCTATCAAGTAAGTAGAAACTTTTTTCTCTTCCATACTTGAACAAAAAAATAAATCATTATGAAAAGACATATCCGACCATTCCAAATTGAAAACCTGATTGAAATACACATTTTCCTCCACGAACAGACCACGTCTGACTTTGTTTAGAAAACTCTTTTTTTCTCTCTCTTGTAACACACAAACACATTTATCTTTGAATTACTTGTGGCATAGAAGAGGGGAAAATAATTGATTGGGTTGAATGAATCGGTTCCTGAAGTTACAAAATTAAATTTTAATCTTGCATGCAAAACAAACAATTCGAGTCACTTACGTTCCCTTGCGAGAGGCAATCATGAAAGATGTTGAAGTACAAGGAAAGAAGAAAAAAGTTGAAAAGGAAAATTAAATCGTCCTAGAAAAATGTTACAAACAAAAAAAAAATATATACATTCCCGGTGGCTTTCTAAGAGTTTTCGGGGATTTAATTATTAATCGAAAAGTGATGTGCAGCTATTTGTAAGCCGATTAAATTATTCGCAGGGAATTGTTTGATCTTGATTTTTATTACACATTCATTACAAATTTGTATGAAATCAGTAATCCTTTTCTTCGAATTTGAAAAAGAAAGTACATTGGAAATAATCTAATCAAATGTAGATTTATTATATTCGAAATTTATAATATGTAAAAAATGGAAGTTGAAAGTTATCAACTATTCCAAAGTAAAGATATAATGAGCTTGGTAACAAATGAAACAATGAGGAAAACAATAATTATGTTGCTACGTACCTAAGTCTATTAGTTCTAAATAGTTTGAATTACAAAAGAAAATAAGCGGTTTATTCGTAATTAACGCTAATTTATAATGCATAAGGCTGAATTTGCCGCTCATGCCAGAGGGAAGTTTCCAGATTAGATTTTGATGCGATTGCCATTTTTGTTAAACAAACTCTTCATATGCTTCTACTCAATTTGAAAACCATAAGAAAAGGTGGGAAAAAAACTTTCCGGGGTTTTAAAAAAAATATTCGGCGAAAATTATTGTGTTTATTATATTGTTGATATTTATGGAAATAGTAGATTCAGTACTAAAGTTTGTCGAAATAAATGTTTACACCACTTCTATATTTTTTGTATTTTATTATTATTAATATTTTATTTAAGACTACCTTAATCCAATAATAACTGGCAACCAAGATTTCCAAAATCAACGATAAACAACCCTAAAAATTTACCATTATGAATTTTCCAAAGGCAATAACTACACAGATTTTAAAGCATAAAACTCATGATTATGTTCGTTTCAGATGATCTTCTTTAAACAACAATGAACTACCAGCGACCAGTTGGTAATAAAATCCTCAATGAGTACAACTTCATACTCAGCGATAATACAGACTCTACCAAAAAAAAAAAAGCCAGAGATTCTTTCAAAACAACTCTAATTAAGCCAAATGTCTCTTCCTGGATCCAGAACAATCGATTGGGTGACCAGCACGCGCTCAAAAGATGGCGAAATTTCTCGATTTATTCCTAGCTATTGCCAGCAAGACTTTATTATCGTTGCTTATAAATAAATTTAAGGAAATAAAAGTTTAAAAGAAATATACAATAAATATTTACAATTATATACAGGAAAATTGAAAAACTAATATTCTCCATCAAAACATAAATTGCACTCTTTAATATGACATTTTTTTACTTTAAAATTCTAATGATTGGAGATTAAGAAGCAAACTCTCACCAACCAAACATCATCTTTCAACTGTTTTTATATCATAAATAATTCCAAAGGCACTATTCAAGTACTGATGTAAATAACAAATTGAAAGTAACTAAATATAATCCACACTCTATTATGGGGAATAAGTTATGCGCTACAAAATAAGGACAAAGTGTCATTATTTATTGTACACGTTCTTATTTTAAAAGTTACTTTATTCTAGATTTATTTTTATTCGTTATTCAAATAGAAATATTCTCATTACACGGAAAACAAGGACATCAAAAGAATTTAATTGATTTCTGAATTCGTATTGAAAGAGTGTTGATACAAAATATAAAACTGTTAAGTAAACCACATAAACCCCAGATGCATTTATAAAAAACAAAACTAAATGTGAAAATAATAATAAAAAATAAGCTTCATTTTATTTTACGCATCATTACCATTTCAAAAAGATTATGCGCAACCTACTTACGAAGGCTTTGTAGAATGTTCTGTATAAATCCAGCAGTTTCATTGTTGCATTAATAAAAATTTACATCAGTAGCAAGATATATTCGCATAAAAACATTTTTTGGAAAGAAATAATTGTTCTTTAATTTTTAATTACCTACATTATTTCATAAACATAAACAATATCGAAATATCTTTCAAAAACGGCGTAAAACAAATATTTAAACTTATTAAATTTATTGAGAGAGAAAAAAAAACCTACTTAAGAGATCTTATTTATTTCTATTGCTGAAGAAAATTATTTACTGTTTTTCTATTGTTGTTTCTAGGAAGCTCATTTCTATTTAACTTGCGAGAATTTCATTTGCAAGAAAGCTTAATTGTTTATCGTAATTAAAACTTTAAGTAGATGTTAACATGTGTAGGTGTGGATTTAATTTCATGTCGATTCAACCTTTTACTTTTAAAAAAAGATTTATAGTGAGTGGCACCCACTCAAAGCAAGTTTAGTAATGTCGCTAGTTTATTTTCATTTAGAAATATTCCTCAAATTTAGTATTTAGCTAACAACTTTATACAACATCATTGTTTTCCATTTTAAAGAAAATCAAAGCTGAGTTTTCTAGCAAACAGTATTTTTTGTTCTAAGAAAATGTTTCTGTAGCATTATACTATATACGGGTTTTATATTTTAGAAAATAGCAAAATTTAAGGTAATTGAATTTCTTAATGCATAGTTTTTTTTTTTTAATTAACTTTCATTTTATTTATTTATTTATTTATTTATTTATTTATTTATTTATTTATTTATTTATTTATTTATTTATTTATTTATTTATTTATTTATTTATTTATTTATTTATTTATTTATTTATTTATTTATTTATTTATTTATTTATTTATTTATTTATTTATTTATTTATTTATTAATTTATTTATTTAAAGAAAAAATAATAAGATACGTCAATGATATAAATAAATAATCTGCATGCGACAAATTTAGCTTCAATCGTCTCTATGTATAAATTATAATCTGCCTGTCTATCTGCAAGCTTGTTTGTTTTTCTATCTGTTTGTTTTCCTGTGTCTCTGATTGTCTGTCAGTCTGTTCGTTAAATATAAATAAAGTTAAAAAAACTGTCGCATGAAAGAAATAAAATAATTCAAAATTACATCCTGAAATGGCTGTTTTTCTCCGCTTCTAATCATTGTTTTCAAAGTACGTAAACAATTGCAACAGATCGTCTTCTCACGATGACATACTGCGCAGTGTCTGCATCACTGTTTCGAGACTACTGACATTGATTTCATGTAGTAGAACGAGGAAATTTTTTCATCTCATTTGTGACTCGTATGGAAGAAAACCGGAGCTATCACAATCTGCATGCAAGGCTATCACAATATCAGACGTGTCAACTAGGTTCAAGCAACTCTCTCTAGGTGGGGGAGAAGTGGACTTTAGGTGGAAATAGTGTTGTATAATTTGTTTATGACTCATTTCGCTCACTCTCTAGTTGACATTAAGCAGCTAAAAGCTATGAAGTGCCCAAGAACAACATACAAAGAAATTTATGTCCTAGTGGTAATTATTTTGCTTCGATGAATTGCAGCAAATCAGGACAAAATGTGCTCAAAATAGCCAGTTAGTACAAGGTATTAGACAGGGTTCTGGAAGATTGGCAAATTCCAGCCGAAAATTGAACATCATTATAAAATACTCGATTTATTTTAAAATAGACATGTCAGTAAAGCATCTTCTCCCTTTCTCATAAATAAAATATTTTAATTTTAAAACTGAGCCTCAACGTTTCAAAATTTCCAGTCTATTTTATTCAGCATTGAACGAGATACCAGAATATCTGTTTCAACGGCCGATTTACAACGTTCCGTGTTTATATTGGCCAATATTGGAAATATCAGGCACACAAATGTTACTGTGACAGACAGGGTTTTTGTTTAAAACTCTTACATTGGTAACTATTTTATTGCTCAAGGTTTGATTGCAACATGAACTACGGGTTAAAAAACACTGGTTTAGGCGAATTTTCTAATTTTCTAAGGTTTCTGTTAGATATTTATTGAAACCATTAAAGTACCTCTGTCACTTTTTATGATTTTAGATTGAACAAGGAAAGTGAAAAATACTCGACTTACTATTACCAAAAAAATTCCAAATTCTTATAGATACAAAGTTTGCAATACTAAACATAAAAAATACATTTGAACAACTGTTTAGCGTTGTTAAACAACAATGAATGTTCTCGTTCTCACAACTGCTCCTTTTGAGACTCTTTCAAAGACTTTTCTCTTTTTTTAAAGAATCAAACAAAAATTACTTACCTTCTGCACACACACAAAAAAAAATTCTTTCAACTTCAATATATGAGCATTCTTTTTTTTTTTTTTTTTTTTGCTTATACCGGATATTTTGGTGGCGTCATTAAGCAACATATGCAGCTTAGAAAAATATTTTAGGGCATAGAAAAAATGTTCTTGTAGTGGGTTCGTCGTTAATTAACAACACACTAATTAACCAAGTAATTATAAAGGAAACTGCAACTCTGGTAAAAAAATATGTGGTTTTTTCATTGTCAGTGGACATTTTCAGCTTGTTTTGTGTGCTGCATTCTACTTGGTTATTAAAGAAGAATCAAACGTCAGCATTTTGTGGTGGGTCATCGTAACTCAAAAAGTAGTGATTTTTTATTGTTGGAAAAAAAATCATTTAGGAAGAATTAAGAGTCAGAATAACTTATGAAACGCATCCGTAATTAAAATTCAGCCCTTAAACTTTAATGATACTTTGAAGTTCAAGTACAAACAATTCAAACTTTCAAAAAATAATAACTTATGTGTAATCTGTATTTGCTAAGAAATATTGGCGTCTGGAGAGACACTGAAATTTTTCATCCAAGTGTACGATGATAAGAAAAACGCAACAAAATAGTTTGTCACTTTCACAATTTTGATGATATTTTAGAGATCATTCATTACACATTTTTTTCCCAGATTGGTAATCTTGGAGACAATTTTGACTACAAGAATACTTCTCATTTTTTTTTTTTTTTTTTTTTTGCATATGAATGCGTTCTTTGAGGGAAAAAATAGTTTTTAATTTATGTTGAGAATTTTCTTTCTTTTTTTTATAAAATAAATATATTATCTTACATAATCTGTTTTTCAACATCGTAAGTCGGCCTTAAGGAAAATGACAGTTTCGGTAAAGATTTCAAAATGTTACTTATTACAGAAGATATTCTTTAAATAGTAAAACCACCATTCTAAATTTAACACAAATAAATGGAACTGACATTACAATACAATGGTGGTATTGCAAAAAAGCAACACCTACAAAAAACTATGTTTATTAAAAATCTCACACTAATTCGTTAACCATGCCGTTTAGTTAAAACATTAAGTATTTTTCAAAAACATATCAAAACAATTTATTTAATGTCTGGATCATAATTAAACTTTAACATAAACATATAAGTATGTTTAAATGGCTTTAAATTAGCCGAGTGTGATAATCACAAACATTTTACTAACTTCAACTTAAATATAACACTAGAAGTTTTGAATAAAATGTATTTATAAGAAAAAGTTGTTAACAGTTTTTCGAATAATAGGTTACAGATTGTGCCGTAATTAATGAATACTAGAGCATTAATAAAAACGAATAATTTAATTTTGTCACCATTTTTATCGCTACCATTATTACAAGTTCGTTTTGGAACTATTTAAATACTAGTGTTACATCTAGAAAAGTACGGGGTTTTTAGCAGTTTGGTACCGTATGAGAAAACATACAATTCCAATAGTACAATGATGTCCTTGCTTCAACCAAAATACTGTTTCTAACCATCAAATACACATGGTGTCAAAAAACTTGTAACATTTCCTTTCTAAATAATGTTCTTTCACTTTAAGATGGCATATAAAAAAAAGAGAAGAAATAAAAAGGATTGCAGAAACTTTTCTTGGAACAGCCTTTATTTTTTGCCTGATATGTATTGGCAACTGAATAGTCCCTTGAACTAAGACAAAGAATAAAACTATAGCGTCGAAAATAAGAGATGATACAATTTAGACAACTTTCTACTGAAATACACTCAACGCGTAAATCAAATCATAGCTGGAATTCGTTTGTTACAATACATTATACAAAAACAAAACTTTAGAAATGATTTACCAATTCAAAGACCTCCTCTTCTGACAAATATTTACTTAGAATTACACTTTTGTTTCAAAATCAAAGTAAAAAAAAAATTAAGAAAGAGTCCCACAAAATATTGGTTGTGAACGCAATAAGTAGATGACAGCAGTATATAAAAGAAAAAATAACATTTTAAGCAGGTTTAGGAAACCTCATATAGTATATAACTCTGATGTACTTCCAAAAAAATATTCTTTTAAACCATCTTAAAAGCGCAGATATCGCACGGGCCTACTAAGATAGTATAAATTAGAGGGTTTTGGTGGCTAAATGTTCTACTTAATTATAACTGCATGTTGATAATAACTGTTCCGTTAAAAAATTACAGTCTATCACATCTTCAATTTCTAAAATGTAACTTTTTACTAATAACACCTTAATGTATTTTGAGTTGTCTAAAATCTACTTTAAGGAGTTGATTTTGTGTTTTATGGAATGATATTTTGCTTTCAAACCGTTTTTTTTTTTTTTTTTTTTTTTTTTTTTTTTTGAAAAAATTTCTCTTATTAATATTCTTATCTTATTAATATTTTGTTATGAAGAAGTTTATAAGTTATTGTAATTTTTAGTTATTTCTATATTTCTATTTCTTATATCTCTTGTTTTACAAATATAAATATATAAATCATGACACTTATGTTGTCCACGACCTCCGTATACCGGTAAAAAAATATTTACAAGATGTTTTTTTCTACAGAAGGACACAAGAGGCGTTAACTTGGATATAGAGATTGGTAACAATAAAAATGACCAACATTAACGGTGCTTTACACAAAGACACCTGTAATTTTATAATGATTGACCTCTTAAGACTTTAGGTATAGGTATAAATTATTAGGTACAAATTCCCGACAATTTTAAATACCTATAAATTGCCACAAAATAATTTTACTTTTTCTTACATACTCTATTAACTAGGTATCCAATATATCACACAAAATATGCTACGTTATTCAGTTGCACACAGAAAAAAAATCCATGCTCTGTATAAGCTTACAACTATAAGTTAATTATTTGTTTTTATGATGAGTAATTATCAATTATCTTCATTACTTTATATATTTATAACAAAAAATATATAAAAATTATTTCAACAGTTTAATCTATTGTGGGAAATATGTAATGTTAAGATGATGATTACTTTTACAAAATATTTTACTACTCTTGAAAAAACTGATGATTTGAAAGCCTCCCCTGAATAAATTATGAAATAATAAAATAAGACAAGAAAGGTTTTGTCTTGATTTCAATAATTTTTCATACTTCTGTCAGTAAATTGAATAATTACTTCTTCAAATATACCATTGGGATAACTAAATATTAAATCTCTGATGATACTTCAAAAAAAGTTAATCCAAAACTGCTATAATAAAAGACTTTATTAAATTCGGAAATAAAAGTCATCATACTCGGGATTTTTCTAGTTATTGACACAATTCTGTCCGCTTTAAATGTAATTAATTAGTTTTAAATGAAATGTGAAAACTACTAAAAAACGAATTTTGTTTCAAATAATCCATTAAAACACACTCTATATAACTTGCGATTGTTCTTGGTTGAATAGATTGTGTATAAAGAAGTTTTTGAAAAGTGGTTAAAGGGGCTTTTATTGCTAAATCTCTTACATATCAAAGCAGTATTATTCCTTATTGTAGTAAATTTTGTGGTTAATCAATTAAAAATATTATTTTTCTACAAAAACTCCATTTTATTCAAACAATCTACTTAATTTAAAGAAACATCCTATTTTAATGTTCAATTTATAAAATAACCGTAAAAAGGGAATTGATGTTTTCGTAACAAAAATAAAAGTAAATAACCTTAATTCATTTTTTAGGAGTCTGAGAAATGTCTGGTAGGAAAAATATTTGTGTGTTGTTAAAATCGAGAAATTGTCAATAGTTATGCATAGCGTAAATATTGGTGAAATTCTAATTCTATATCAATTCTGCAATCACTTTTACTTAAAACTTTCTATTAATGTAAAAATTATAAATATAAAATACAAAATTCAAAGTATTGGTAACGGTTAATAATATCTGAATATTTCTATATTTTAAGAGAATGCCACCACTCTATAAAATACTCGTCTAGGAATCAATCAGAGTCCAGTTCCAGCTGCTGTGAATGCAGCTCTGGATTTCGAAAAACATAAAATTGCTGTTGAAGGGGGACAAATGAAGCTTTAATGTGCACTCGTTCATGATATGCTATGGAAAGAATTTCTTTGTGAATTAAAAAAGGATTTCTTTTGTAATCTAAAGTCATTATTCCTTCCAAAAGAAAAATTTTAACAGGTTTTTTTCTATTTATTACCAATTGTGCACTTTAATAATCACTCAAATGATTCAACCTGAGTGAGACTTACATCTTATAAATTTTATTTTACTAGATTCAAAAACGCAGTAACGGGATGGATCCTGTATCTTTACTGTACTATTTCTTAGATAATGTTAAGTGTGTGTGGAAAATTTTGGATGGTAACATCTGAGAGATTCTTCAAACAGATAACCTTGCTGACCGATTCACAAATCATCATGAACTGCTTTTATATTATTAAAAAAAATTACCCCTTAACAACAACATTTTTAATATAAATTCTTTATATCACTATGCGGGGCATCGTCCGGTCAGACACAGATTTTTCTACGACCTGTCAACAGACAAACAAAAACCAAGTTTCAAGTAATAGACGTCTCTTTACATAATTTTAATTTGTCCAAAATATAATGTGTTACAAATATTATGTGTTTTCCATGCAGAACAGACTTCCTCAATACGTAGACCAAAGAAACTATATGAAGAAACTTTCAGCAAGCATCAATACAGGAATAACATAACTGAATCTCATTTAGAGGATTTATTAGGATTAGCTTTAACAAATACCGCAACCTTACCATAAAGTTCAACTGAAAAAATTTGACCGTATTCGTCTCACAATTGATATCGACTAAAACAACCGGGGAATCTAGAAATATGGTTTAAATATCTTTATTAAAAGTTTGGTCAAGTCGAATTGTCACGTTGAAACAAAAGATTAACTTAATTTTAAAGCCTTTAATTAATTTCGATTTTGTGTGTGTATGTCGCTGAAGGGCAAATCTGCGGCGGAAGCCTAATGAATCAACTTGCCATCATCCAATCGAGCAGAAACTTGGCCCATAGATTCGATGTCGATGACAATGCATTCTATTAAATTTTAGGGTCTGTCACTGTCAATAAATGATAGTTTTTACGGGATATTAATAAACCAACTTGCAGTCATCCAATCGCACTGGAATCGCATTTAGCCGATCATTGAAAAAACTCTTTCCTATTGGCGAGATTTAAAAAAGCTAAAAAATAAAAAGGGAAGGTATTTCATTAAAATGTGAAGAATTTATTTTAAGAACTACTCCACGAGACTTTCCTTTCCATACAACGAAACATTTTCGATAGCAAATATATGCGATTCACAAAAAGTTCTGCAATTGAAAATCATACAAACTACATTGTAAAATTCAATCTTTTAAATTAACTGAATAGTAATTTTTTTTTTTTTTTTTATTTCTATAAAAAAAATTAAAAATAGCTGCTAAATTGTTGAAATTGAACAGATATTTTTAGGTTTTTGTACGGCTGAAAACAGATAAAATTTTATTTATTAGTTTCTCATTTATTCCCTATCAGGTCTGTGAACAAAATTACTTTTGAATAAGTAATCACATTAAATTCCTTTATTCGAGTGTCAGTTTTTAACAACATATATCTGTGTTGAAACAAAGTCTTTGGTTTTTAACTAAGCTTGAAGGAAAACTTTTCGCGTGAAACTAACGTGAATTGTCTAAAAAATTCAGAGTAAAGAGAAAAGAATAGACTCAGAAGTGGGCTCAATTTTAACCCATGAGCATTGAAAAGGAATAGAAAATATTCTCTCTTTTTCCCCCGTTGAACCCAAGGGGTTTCCCCTGACCATTTCTTTCTGCTTCGGTTACTATAAAAGAGTCTTTATTTAAAAAGTCTCTTTTAAATGCGCTCAAAGTTAAAAGTTTGTTAGACAATCTAGTTTGAAAATTATCAAATAGGATTATCAATAATATAACCGATAAAAACGCAATATTTAATATAAATCCTTTAAATGTATTTTGCAAATTTTTATATTCATTAACATACTGCCGATTCTGTTGTCAGCGCATGCTTGGTGTTTGTATCTAATTTTAAATAATAAAAACATCTCTATCGGCAAAATATGCGGCAAACTACGTTTCAAAATTTATTTATTAAAAATGAATGTGAATTTATGCATTCGTGTTCAAATATCTTTTATTTATTCTGATTAAAATAATTTTGTTAACAGGAAAGAACAATGACCGGTTAAATGGGATTTATTAGTATTCCAAAGCGATTATAGAAACGTGTATAAAAGCAATATTTTAGTGACAGTGAGAGCCTCCAAAGTTTGATAGAATGGATTGTCATGGGCATCGAATCTATTTGCCATGTTTCACCTCGATAAGATGACGTCAAGTGGGTTAATTAGTCTTCCGCAGATTTTCCCGGCAGCCACACACACAAACAAACAAAATTGAAGTTAATAAAAAGGATTTTAAAATATAAGGCATCTAAAATAAAGTAAAATACTTTCCGTATTATATATATATTTATTTTTAATATGAATTACGCTCGTAGTTTTTACGCTTCTACAGTAAATAAGACATTATTTTATTAATGAAACCCATTTGATTAAAATAAGAAGTTGTTTTTTTTTATGTAAGGATACTTATTTATACACCACTGTCCTTTGCGAAAGTAAACCTTAATTTTAAATATGCAGGCCGATACAAAACTAACAGAGCATTCTTGAGCAGTAAGAAAACTGTTTCCTCAGAAATGTGCTGAAAATTCGGGATTTTTTTTTCCCTCAAAAAATAAACAGTTTATTATCTCTATATATAAAACAATGTGATTTTTACTTCCCTATTGAGTCCCTAAATTCAAATTTCATTCGCAATAAAACGTTAAAATATGTTTTCAACTAGTTGTATAATTGTTGAAGTTAGTATAATATTTTGAAAACATAATAAACTTAATGCACTCTCTATTGCCAAAAGAAGGTTCACTGAGGAAAGTACAGTGGATAATTTTCAATGAAAGAATGAATCATTTTCTTTAGATGCATTGACTGAAACTCTTCTGTTAAACGAGTGCCAGATAAAAATCGTAAAATAATAGTGATATCTCATTCAAATTAATAACCTTTCAATCATTTATAATATCTATAACAAACCATTATAGTATTGTTATAGCAAATCTATAACAAACCGTAAATATTTAATTTTGGCTAAACATGTAAGCATCACTTAAATATGTAAACATTTAGACTTGCCGATAACTGCGCAAATTGGTACCCATCTAACGGAAGAATACTCATTGAAGTAAGAGATCATAAGTGAGAATCGTTTTTTAATAAATTGGTATCTTCCATAAATAAGCAAAGCTCTTAATTTGTAATTTGTTACTGTTCCAGCAAAAAATAATTTTTTTTACTAAATTTGTTCTAATGCTATAAAAAATATAATTTAACTAGGAAAACAATTCCCCACGTTTTAACAAGTAATTATATATCTGACTAGTAGGACCGGGCGCAAACTACGCATTTTAGATTACTTAGAAGACAGTTAGATATTGTAGTCCATTGCTATTAGATGTAAGATTCTTAGTTTCTTCAACGTGTTTAAATTCTGTGTATTCTTTTTCTTTTCCATAGGGCTGCCATCTACTGCACACAATCTCAAATTCCCAAAATATGCGGACTATTCCTGATATCTTAGCTTCGATTTTCAAACAAATAACCCATTCTACAATTGTAATTACATTATTCATTAAAAGTGGTGGTCTTAGCTTTTAAACTGGTATATTATTCGCCAATTTTAATTTTGTATTAAAAAAGGAAAAGAAAAAAATCACACACACACAAAAAAACGTCCAGAAATAATATATTTTAAGAAGCAAGTGGTTCATACAGATTATTAAAAGCCTTTATGTGGCTAATTATTCAATATCTTATTAGTGTGTCAATCAACACTCCCTAAAATGTCTTTTGGATAAATCTAATGTTTTGCATTTTCATACAAACTTTCCGACTTTCCTACAGCACCGAATGATTCAAGTTTCGTCGATGCTCAATCGCTAACAGGAAAAATGCAAAAATAAAAAATAAAAAAAAATAAAAAAAATCAAATTAATTCATCAAAGAAACAACAAAAGAATTGAGCATCAACATCAAAAAATTAACAAATTATCTCCATATTCCGTGGAGAACAAAAGAGCCTCTTAATTCCGCTTTCTCTAAGTACGAGAAACGCAAGACCGAAATGGACAGGGATTAAAACTGGGATATTTTTCCAAATTGCACATTTATAGTTATTTTTTATCCTTATTTCTCTCTTGTACGCTCCTCGTTTATTTTAAGAAGCGCCAATTAGATTATTCTTTCGCGAAACAAAATCATCTGATGGTAATTAATTTTAGTGCCGCGTTAAGAATCCCTCCTCTGCTGTGTGATGGTGCGTTAATTTTCGTTTTTGCGATGTCGCTGTGCTTTGAGTACATCCAAGGTTTCACTTTAATGTGTTGAAGAGAAAATTGCACTAGTTTAGCTAACCAAGGGGTCCTGCACATGACAAATTTTCAGATTTTTAATTATGCGTTGATTAATGTTTATCAAAATTTAAATTCTTCTCTCTTTAAAATGATGCCTCATTTGTATTATATCTTATTTTGAAGTATGTTTAATAGTTTTTTAAACTTAAAAAAATGTAGGTATTTAATGCATGTTTTTTTTTTTTCTTCTTTTTTTTTCTTTTTTTTTATTTTTATTTTTATTTTTTTTTTCAAAGCCGAATTTCTCAAAAGGTCATTTTTTCATGTTTGGTGGCAAATATCTTAAAATCTATTTGACATAAATGCTTGAAATTTTTTATCCATGTTTCTCAAATGTATCTAAGTACTTTAACTCGAGTAATAAATGCTAAATAGCATACTTTAAAAAAAAAAAAATAATAATAATCAGTCTGAAATTGTAAAAAAAAAATTAAACATAATTTTAGAAAGTCATAATTATTTTAATTTTCAAAAAACAATAAAAGTCTCATCTCAAAGTATTCAAAAGTATCTAAATAATATACAGTGAAAGTTTCATAATGATTGAGGAATCGGTTATTAAATGAGATGTCCCCAAATTTGTTGAATTTAACATGGGCTCCAATGGAGGTGCAGGACCCCCTTAACAATATTTCATATGGACTTTTTAGTCAGGTCATTATTTTTCTGTCTCATAGGAGTTAGGTATACTTTTAAATATAATTACTTTATATAAAATGTATATAAAGTGTGACCCAAAACGGACTAAAACATTTGAAAAATTATTTTTAAAATTAGAATGCGATATAAATGTATCATTTGCTGCATTCTACCTGGGAAACTAGAAAATTTTATCCCATCAATTTTCAAAAGCAGTTACAAAGTTCACCAACAGACGGCGTTTTTGATTACATAAACTTAAAAAAAAAAAAAAAAAAAAAAAAAAAAACCAGTCTGATGATGTTGCAAAACTACAAAGGGATGTTTTAAAATAACCACCTTTTCAATCAAAAACGTAATGCAAATGAAACATAGTTTTGCTAGTTTTAAGATCAGTTTTCTTTTCATTATATAACTTCATCTTTTGGTGAATTTTGTAACCACTTTTGAAAATTAATGCATAAAATTGTGTAGTTAAATTAAAATTTCTGATATAATGCAAAGGGTACATTTCTATGGGATTTTATTATTACATTTTAAAATGTGCCAGTCCTTTTTAAGACATCTTGTAAAATGTTTTATACAAATTTTTTTAAACGACATTATTTTCAGAGCCAATGTAATATATTCTCAATCACATTGCACTTAAAAAAATATTTTTATTTAAAAGTTATACATAAAACAATATTATCATTAAATAAGACTAATTAGTTCACCTTCTGATGTATCATCCACCCGTTGGATGTGTGAAAAGAGCTGTTGCCGCATGATGTAGGTTCTTGCTCGAATGCAGGGTAAGAATGGATATTTGTCGTGTTTCTGTATCCACATTAATCTGCAGTTCCAAGCCTTTCAAGCCATTATTGTGCTCAGAAATTGGTGTTTGAGAGTAAAAGTCAACCAAACCCACCTATATATGATTTTATGGGAAGCAGCAAAGCAGGTACCACAACAATATTAGCCTAAACAGGAGTTCTGGAAATTTGATCAATTCTGGCCAAAACTCGATTATTATTTCAGTTGTTGTGCTACTTAGAAATTCTAATTTTATGAAATTTTACCCACTTGATCTTCGAAACCAAAAGAAAAGTCCCCCCCCCCCCCCTCTTTTTTTAAAGGGTATTATAATAACTTGAGATCAACTGAAGAAATTTTAACCTGGTTTTTTCTTTAGGTATCTTGACTCCCACAGATTAGCGGAGCCTATATTTGTTACTGAGGTAGTGCAATTGATTATAAGGGTTTAAGTGGCGAGGGAAAACGAACTTAAAACTTTCAATCATCTGCACCAATTTGAATCAATGTCGGCCGCAGATATTTGAGCCCCGGGAAAGCAGAGAATTTCAGAAAATAATGGAAACTTAATAGGGGAATTATAGAGTATAATGAAATTAATATCTGTTGATATTAGCGCAACAAATTTAATTTCGTAATTTTTAACAGCACCACATTGAAGCAGCATCATCTGTTGAATAAAACACGCAATAATCTGACATTATTTAAACATTGTTTTAGACATCTTATTTATCAAGAAACCGAGAAGGAAGATGCATAGACTGGTCAAAGAATACTTTTTGAACTCGTTAAAAAATGTTCGGAAATTAACAAAACTTCTAACCTTCATTTTACATAAAATTCTTCATTCTTCACTTTAATGTAACATTTTACCCCTGATGACGTCACAGTAATGCTCTACTAAATGTTTGACGTCACATTTAAAGTGGGACTTAATTTCGTGTAAAGTATAAATTAGTTTCGCGATTTTTAACAGCATCACATTTCAGTAGCGTCACTTGTTAGATAATTCACAATAACCTGCCATTATTTAAATATTATTTTAGATACGTTATTTATCAGGAAATCGAGAATGAAGTCACTTAGACTAACCAAGGAATGCTTTTTTTGAAATAATTATTAAAAAATTCAATTTGTATTATTTATAATAAGAACTCCAAAATTAACAAAACTTCTACCCTTCATTTCGTAGAAAATTCTTCATTTTTCACTTTACTGTGACATTTTCTAATAGATTTTTTATGTTTAAGGGAATATTATGTTTATGTTAATATGATTTTATGTACGAAATGTTTGACGTCACATTTATAGTGTGACTAATCGCAAAATCGCTTTTAAAAAATTAGAACCGTCAGAGTCAATCAGAGAGATACATTGCCGCGTGATAACACCTTCAAACAAAAAAAAATCCATAACGAATTAAAATTCCTACCGTTTAAATATTTATACCAATCTAATGTTATTTATGTATAAATATTACTTACATTTTATTATTTTTAAAGCAGTGTTTCATATTGAATAATTGGAACAGGACTGTTTTTGAAAAAAAACAAAAAAAACGCATGGACAGCATGAAATAATAATAAAAAATAAAAAAATAAAAAAAAAAAAAAAAAAAAAAAAAAAAAAATTAAGATAAATTTATTTTATAAAAACTAACTTCCTTAGGTGATAAATTATTAAAAAATTTCAATTTTTAAATATATTTATCTACATCTTGATTACTTTCATTAAACCGAAAACCACATAAACAAAACACAAACCGACACAAAAATAAACCTTAATAATTGAAATTACAAGCAAAAATCTTACACATGTAAGTTAAAAGTAAGAAACAGAATTTCATTCCATCTTAAATACATTTTTACGACAACCGTTGACAGAAGACAAAAAAATTAAATTAACTGTAAATCAAAAAGTTTTATACACGTTAGTCCTATTTTTCAGCACTTTAAAAACTAATATTATTTTTTTCCATAAATTTCCTCCGAAACAACGAGATAGTAACACGATTTACTTCTTATTCGCGTTTTAATTAAAACTTCTCGGAAATACCTACAAGAAAAAAGACGGACGACATTTCTCCAGTAAGAAACTCAGCATCCGAACTACTCAACTCTAGCTTCGCTGTAGAGCCAGAATATAATTAGAACTCAACTTCGTCTACTCCATTTTTTTTTTTCTCCTCCTATCCTTTTTCTCGGATTAAAGGTTAGTGTAATTATAAGAATAATATTTTTCCTTGTTTCTCCGAGGGGAAAAAGTAACAAACATGCTAACTGAGAAAATTAGTACGTCGACGAGAAAACAAAAGTTTTGTAATTAGGGTATTTAGGGGTCAAAGAGAGCGATGTCCCAAAGCAAATTCGATGTGAAAGAGCGACAATGACATGTTCAGCACGTGATGAAGAAAGAAAAAGCATCAATTTCGAAACAGACTACAGAGGGAAAAAATGAACTTGTGAAGATTAATCACTTGCCTAACAGAAGAATTGGTACTCTAGCATGAGAGGAGTCATTAGCGAAGATAAATCTAGACAGAGGTGCAGGAATTAGTCTTCAAGCATAATCTTGAAATCTATCACAGGAATTGGAAATAATCCAGTGTATTCTATAATGAAATGGGACAGGTGGTGAGAAGTATCCTTGTTATAAACAGGCAGTATAGCATATTTGTTTCAATACTATAGTCTGTACCAGTTTATACGGAAAAAAAAAAGGATGGGAAGTTGGGCCTATTTGATAAAAGAGAAGCATAGAGAAGCACATGCCCAACTTTCAGAATTGTAAAGATTCCGACATTTTAAACTGTAACATGTCTATAAAAACTGGTGCAGACTAGATTAGCGTAACAATCATGCTATACTGTCTGTCTATAATAAGAATTCTTCCCACCACGATGTCTGGCGTTGTCTGTTGCTTAGTCCCATTTCATTTTCCAAGAGGGATTTTATGAACAAGACTTCTACATTTTCCTTATTGTAAACTTTTGCAGGCTAATATCATATAGGATAGAAAAGCGGCAACGATCCAGGTTATTGGATAGAAAAGCAGCAAAGATCCAGGTAATTGGATAGAGTAGCATCAAAGATACCATACTTTCCAGAATTTAAAGGATTGTAACATTTTAAACTGTAACAGATAGATAAAACATTTTGGTACAGATAATATTATCCAAACAAACATGCTATACTGCCTTTCCATCACAAGTATACTTCCCACCACAATATCTAACGTTGTCTGTTGCGTGGTCCAATTTAATTTTCTACTAGGGATTCTAAGAAAAAGACGTCTACATATAGCCTATTCATTTCTGTCTTGTATCTTTTTTATTCTAAGCTACTAATCACCATCCACACCCTCTGGCGAGAGGTATTTGAATAGATAGACCCACATACCGAACCTCGGATCCAAACTAGAGAAAAAGTCCAAACTTGGTGATTTTGCCTCGTTGTGTCTTAGGGTTTATTTTCTATCGAACTATAGCATTGTGATTGACTAACAAATCTCTAAAGCATTTAGCGAGAGTTATAAAAGAGTCATATATAAGTAGATTGGAAGTAGGATTCAGTTTTACACTGTTCAGTGAAGTTACACAATTGTGACATAGACTCGTTTGGTTATTGAGGGACAGATTTGTATGTTCTCGATTGCGTCAAACACTTCCCATGTAAACATCGTCGGAAATTTGTAGATACTTTTTTCTCAATTACAGTGATTAGGTATAAATTTATCATCTCAACGTGATGCAATAGTTGAGTTTCGACAACTGAGGCATACATGTTTATAAGGAAAATAAGAAGTTTGTATTTCATCACGATATCATTGAAAATAACAAGTAGTCTCAACGACGAGAATTCTATCAAAAACTTGCTAGATGGCCTGAAAATTTATTTGGAAACCACTGTTTCATATAACATCCATTTCTCATGCTCGGTTCAAAAATCAATATGATGAGATCTGAATACTTGTATCCTATAACTTGAATCCAAGTGTTCAGATAAATAATCAGTAACAAATCAGGACTTGGAATCGATTATTTGCATCGCTTCTCATATCTAGGCTAGGAACCGATCTTTACCTTGGATCCAAGTCTTCAAATTGACATGGATCCAAGGTTTAAGAAGTTTAGACTTGAATCCAATTGGCAACTCTATAAGTACTGTATCAATTTACCTGGTACTACAGGGAATGTCGCTTACGTCTCACATATATGTTTCGTGAAATTTAGTTCAGAGTGATGATGTGGCGTTCGGAGAGGTATTTCCAAAATCCCAACTCTTTTATTACCAATGAAGTATCTTTAATTGATAATTTGCCCATATATCATATTCCCACCTTTCTGCAGATCATATGACGTCCAATGTGAGTATTATGAGACTGGACACATTCCTTCCAGTAAAGATAATCAGGTATCAAAATATTTGTTGGTCATTTGATACAGTACTGAGCTCCAGATAAACGCATGGTTATAAACTAGGAAGTGTTGCTGTATTTCCTACCTCCATGCAAGTAACGTAAAATGTTGTTGGCGAATTCATGACTATTGGCATTGTATGTTTATCACACTGTGTGTTCAGTATATGTGCAACTGTCCATTAATTGAACACAACTTAAAGGTATGACTTAAAGTGTAATGTATCCGTCAGAAATAGAGAGAACCTTTTTATGAAATTGAAAAGTAAACACTGATGTTAGAGGAGATGATGTATTCAAAGTTTCTTTATGTTTTAGAGCGAGTAGGGGTTGGGGCCTAATATTGTTAAAAGTATTTAATTAAGATAATTTCATAGTTTAATTTATTTGTAATTTAATTCATTATTTCTTACCTACTGATTAATATTTATGAGTAATTTTAAAAAGAAATGACCATTACCAGATGCAATTATAAAATTAAAAATGAATGTACATAAATTCATTTTTAAAATGCTATAATTTTTACTAATGGACTTATTTATTTTCAATATAGCCTAATGTGAATTTCATAAAATTTATTTAAAAAAAGTATTATGTGCATATAAAATAAATTTATAGACTACTTAAAAATTCGTAACTTACAAAAAAATCAAAACTCTATTATAGTTATTAGTACTGACAAACATTTACTAAAATTATGTAAAATATAATTATTTATCTTTTAAGTGAGATTATAATTTTAAATGAAGAAAAATTGGTAAATTACTTTTCCAATTTCAAAATATAGATATATTTATAACACCTTAAGCTATATACCGACGGTAAGTTGTTGAAAAAATATTGTTGTGTGTACATCAGTACAATTCCCAAACTGAATAAACACATGTTTAAGAACTTTAGTTTTTATCCCTGCCTCGTGTTAATTATCACTTTCTTTCATTTGGTTAATGTAAACATGAATAATTAATAAGATTTTTCCTCTTTGTATAAAACGCCAGTTAACAAAAGTTTTATCCCTAAAAAAATTCTGTACTGAAAGTATTTATAAAAAGAAAGTAATGGAGAGTAAAATATAAATTTAAAATCACTTTGTTTATTTATGGAATTTAAAAATGTATTGTTTTATTTATTTTTTTCCTTGTTTATGAGAATAAATTTAGTTTTTAGTTTCTTAATAAAGTGTTTGGTTTTGATGACGCAGAATCTTATGTTTATTATAAGTTTTATTATAATGCCTGCATTCTTCTTTTCACACACTTAAGAAAAAAAATTGCGTAACAAACAGAAACTAACAACAAAATATGATGAACAAAATTTATAAACTATACGCAGCTATTTGTAATTAATTATAAAATGAGTACAAGTAATAATTTTAGGCCTAGTATTAGTAAAGGTTTATTTTTATTAAACTTGTATTTTACCTGGGATTTGTTATTAGTTTTGTTTATATCAATACCCGCTTATTTATGTCTCTAACTTAGCGTTATTTTTCAATTAGTTTGGAACCTGTCGTCATTAACCATAAGCATTAAAAAGAAAACCGTGACAACTCAGACTTTTACTTTTACTTTGCCCTGAAAAAATCAAATAGTCCCCTCAAAAAAAAAAAAAAAAAAACACTTCTTAAAAAGAGAATTTCTTTTTCCAGTTAGGTGGATACTGATGCATGCTCTAAGCTCTATATATTTTATACTTAGAGGGAAAACAATCACAACATGTTGTGGTCAGGATTTTCACTTAATAAAAATTTTTAGGGCCAGATTGCAATCAATATCTCAGTAAAAACAGTAGTTATTTAAACTTATAATTGAAAACAATACATTTTTAATGGATGATTAATTATTCACAACTATAAACCGCGGATCACTCAGATCTAAATTGTTTAAAGATAACTCTGTTCCCACTTATGATAATTGAAATTTCTGCCGTGATAGTATCTGAATGATCAAAAATATTGATCTTAAACAAATTATTTTTTGTGAAACTTTGGCATGTTCCATCGCTTTGAAATGGCAGCTTGATTATAAAAATCGGTTAAGTTGTTTTAGAGGAGTGACTGGGTCAAAAATACCTATTATGTATTCAATATGTAGATTTAGAAAAGTAACGTTGAAATGGTTTATTAATAAAAATTAAAGTTTTTTTTTTTTTTTTTAGGAAATGTTGAGTATTGCTTGGTGGTAGACAAATTAGAGAGCATCTTCCATGCTATGCCAAAACTGGAATTAGGACAAAGCGATCGCTCATTCCTGATTAACGTTTTTATGTGTTTCAAAATGGTCTCCTCATGCATTAAAACGCAAGTATTATAATTTGATTGTGAATATCCGTATTGATATGAAAAAAGCATGCTAACATGATACGGTCAGTGATTTTGACTATTGACTGATTTTTTTTATTTTTTTTAATTTTTTTTTATTTTTTTTACTTTCCATGAAAATTAATTAAATTTTATAAAAGTTTTTATGCATAAGAATTTAGACTTGTTTCGCATACCAATGAAAGCAAACAAATGATTAGCACATTCATTCTATCAAGTAACATTTAATATGTTTTTAATTCGTTAATATTTTGTCTAATTGTAAATATCATTAGATCAGTTATGTCCAACAATAATCCTTAAACTTTTATAAATCTTCTTAAATGAGATAATTTTCAATACAATTTGAAATTACAGTTTCACATTAATTTGAAACTGATGCATTTATATATTGGCGGGTTGGGTTTTTTTGCTACAAACATTGCAATAGCTAGAAAACTCTTCCAACCGCTTCACCACTAAATCGACAAAAGAAAAGAAAAAAGTTTTTTTTTTTTTCATTTTGTAACCACTTCACTATTTTCCTTCTCCGCATGTACTTAAACACAACCGTGTGTTCCTTCTAACTTCTTAATACTTTTTATTACTTCCAATACACATTTTTTACAGAATTAAATGTTTCCGAAATGTGTTTATTTTTTTAATACACGTCCGAGACTCAAGTGAAAGAATTTTAAATTCATTTAATGCAGCTTCGATGTATATTTTAAAAGGATGGTATTGCATTCACTAAATTAAATAGCAACCGCTTCTATCGACTGAATACAAAGTAGAATACTTTATTTTGCAGAAACTTTTTCCGAATATTTTCTCTTGAAGCGGAAGATTATTCAATTTGTATTCCTTTTAAGCCGCTTTAATATTCGATTAGGTTTACTAACTTGCATTTACAAATTTAAAATAACTCGAAAGAAAAGTATTAATTGTATCTTAAAACTGATTCCCTGTTTTTCATTATGATAAAAGTTTAAAGAATGTTATAAAATTAAAACTAATCTAACCAAATTTAAAAATTAATTATTATTAAAGCATAATGTACATTATACGAGTTTTGACAGTATTTAATAGTATGTTTCTAGTTGTATGTAAGATTAAGAACTTGGCATGTTTTGTTTTTTTTACATATATTTTTATTTGCGATTCAACTTATATTTATACTACACAATAAAAGTAAACATTAAAAATTATTAGGTTGTTTTTTCTTTCTGCTCTTCGCCAATTTCGCAATTTTTTATTATTATTGTTGCTAATAATAATAATAATACCAATAGTATTATTATTATTTTTTTATTATTACTATCGCTACAATTATAACTTTTATTATTATCTATATATTTAATAGGCAATACGTTTTTTGGGGTTAGTCCGTCCGTCCGCCTAAACTGCTCAACCAATTTCAATGATCAAGGTGTCATTTTAAAGGAAATAAGCTGTAGATTTGCCAAAACGTGCCAAAATAATTTATTAACACTTTATTAATTAGTTAAATTTCAATATTTTTCATCATTAAGCTACTACAAAGCCTCAATGATTTTGAATATATGATTGGCAACATCCTTATGTATGTAAACAACAAACCGGCTGCTCGGGGGTTCAACCAACCAACCAACCGTTGCTAATTTTAAAGCTATCCTTACGTATGTAAATAACAAACCCGTTGCTAATTTTATAGCTCTTTTTAAACTCTTCGTTTTAAAGTTGATTTTTTCTGTTTTTCTGAATCATTTTTGTATTAGAGTAATTATTATTTTGAAGTATTTCTATCCAGAAAATGCTTCACGTTGGACTTCGTTCTCTAACGGGGCGACTTATCAGAATAAATAAAAAATATTAGGACTTCAATGTAAGGGCATAGCTAATGAAGTTTTAAGTCAGAACGTTGGCGGATAGTATATATTTAACTTTCTATTATGAAACTTGCAATTTGGGTGTTTTCTCTATTAGGCCTTACATTTAATTTATAAAAATTTGGTTACATTTTTTATGGCTGGCAAACCTATTCGAGCGCAGCAAGATGTTTTAATCACAAATTCGAGTGGCAAAGCCACTCAATCCGAGCGCAGCGAGGCGTTTGGGGATTGGCGAGCGTTAGCGAGCAGGGGGCGAAGCCCCCTAGTAAGGTTAAATAGAGAAATGAAAGTATAGGTAAAAAAATCTATTCTTTTGCATTTCTCCACGTTATGGAACATCCTGATTTGAAAAAGTGATCTAGAAAAATGTCTGTATGTCTGTGCGTTTGTGTGTAAGTGGTCAGCGTAACTCCAGAACAAATTGACCTACGATGTTCAAATTTGATGTGCAGGTTAGTGGTGATAATGAGACCTACTATTAAGATGTCCGTCAAAATCGCACATGCGCATAAGGTTGAAATCACGAAAAAATCGTGTTTTTCAGCAATTGCTAAAAAACGACTCTGACGATTTTGATTAAAATCTCTATGCTAATGCCTCTTAAGGTTGTTCTAATCGTCCCCAGCTCCGAACCTCCGAAATTCCCGTAAAAATGCAATAAAATCATAAAATGTTATAAACAAGTGCTTTTAACACAAAGCCACAGAGTAAAGATAGCCTTTGAGTGTCGCCCATTAACGATTGATTTTTTTTTCTACTTCACGCACAAGAAAGGACAATGTAATGTCGATGGAATAAAATCGTCCATTTCGCCATTTTTTTTATTTATTTATTTTTTTAATTATTTTTTTTTTGCCCATGTCAAAATTATTGCCAAAAATATTGCCAAACTAGCAATTTTTAATTTTAAATGAGTGAAAATATCGAAACAGTAAATAACACCATAAATTTTAATGCAATAACCAATACTATAGTGTAATTGAAAGTTGTGCGATGTTCCACACCCTTGTTATTATTATTACTAATTTTATTAGTATCACTATTATTATTATTCTCATTTCAACAATCATTGTTATTATTACTATTATTTTTACTATTACTATTATTATTATATTTATTATTATTATTATATTTATTATTATTATTATTATATTTATTATTATTATTATTACATTTATTATTATTATTATTATTATTATTATTATTATTATTATTATTATTATTATTATTATTATTATTATTATTATTATTATTATTATTATTATTATTATTATTATTAATATTAAAAATATTATTATTATTATTATTATTATTTCTATTACTATTGCTCTTATTTTTAATATTATTATATTGTTTTTATACTGAAACAAATGAGAGTAAAGGTTACAGTAATTCGAGTTCCTTCACTCTCATTACCCAAGCATTAAAACACTTGAGTTTTGTAAATAATTTTGCTTTCCTACGAAATGTCTTGATATTAGTTTTTTTTTCTAATGTAGGTATTGGAGATCTTGAGCGAAATTTTCTTTCTAATGTCTATGTTACTTGTCCAAACATTTTTTTTTTTTTTTTTTTCACTCACTCGCCAATTTTCCGCAAATTCTTCCAAAAAGCTTGGACATTAAAAAAAAATTGAAACTTTTGTACATTATTGTTCTGCAGGAATGGTTAAATATTTTCTCCGTCATTTGAAGAGGTGACAAATTACATTTCAAGTCTCGGCTGTGGTAGCACTATTAACCCATTAACGACTGTTGGCAAGAGTACTTGCCAATCGACATATTAGGTTTTTTTCTTTGCTAATAAAATGCGATTGTGTTTTTTAAAAAATCGTAAAAATAATGTTCTAAAAAATCTGAAAAATTCAAAATATACCTTAAATGATCCAAATAAACAAGGTAAAAGTTAAAAACAATGACTGTTTATCCATTTCAAAGGCGTCTTTAATGGGTTAAGGAGGGCATAGAAGTTTTAAACAATTTTAAAATCAAAAGTTGATATATTGCTTTATATATCCTCTTGAACAAAATTACCATATGTTATCTCTCTCAAAGACTACAAAAGTAAACAATGTTCCTATCCATAAGGCGTGTAATACTGTGAAAAAGTCTCTTCTGCCTGATAATCAATGTTAAAGTGTTGCGCTTAGAAAAGTCCGACCGTAAGGCTACAAACTGCGAGAGGAATTTGGTAGACACCATTAAAAAACATCTATTATCTAATTGAGAAAATCTCTTGACATCCAGTCATCATGATAGTGAACGAGAGACAACAAATAAAAAATGTGTAACATACAGGAAGATAATGAAAGACAGAAATCAGTGTGGCTTCGGTGACAATATTACTGTATGTATCATTACTTTCTTAGAAATGGCATCACTTATGTTGCTCTATAAGAAAAGATAACTTACCCATTAATGTCTGTGTAAATAACACGATTTGTCTTAAATAAAAATTGCTTGCGTATCTCTGAGCGGCTCCCTAGTGTAATTATATAAATCTGGGTAGTTCAATCATATCACGGCATTTGAATTATAGATACAGTAAAAACCCGTTAACGAGAAGTTGATGAGACTGTTTGCGGTAACCGAATTTCGTGTTAAACGAATAAATTGACGTTAAGTTTTAAGTACTGCTTTTACTTCTTGTTAAACGGTATTTCATGTTAAGCGATTTCGCGGGGTTGGACTGTAGTTGAGGAACATTTCAAAGTGCCACGATGCCACAGAAAAAAACTATTTTTATGTAGATAGTAAAAATACTAATTTTTGTCCAACTAAGATTGGAAAATAATTGGTATTTTTGCGATATATAGCGTTTTGCGTCAAAATCTTAAAGACTTTTAATCCACAGTTTAATACACATATTACACTAGGCATCTGCTCGGAGATACATAGTGCACTATTTAATGATGAAAAAAATTAAATATATTTTCTTTGTTGATGTTCATATGAATAGAGTCAATTAATAATATTTTACTTTATCGTAAACAAAAAACATCCAATCAAATACAAAATAAACCTTAGAATCGAGTGAAAGCAACCTAATAAAAATAAAATTCAGCGGCGCAACAAGAAAAAAAAAAACTACTTTTTTTATTTCATTAAAAAAAAAAAAATGCAGCAAAAAAAATTTCAAGGGCTAAATAAGTTCACAGTGAAAAGCCAATTTAAAGTCAACTAATTTATCAAATAAATGTTTGTGTTGACAGAAAAAATATCTAGTTTTTGAAAAGAAACGTTATTTTTATTACTTTTTTGAATTATTAAACCGTGCCTAAAAAAGGCTTTCATGTAAGATTCCAACTATGCTGTGTCCAAATACCACAACATATGAAAATAAAGTGTGCCAGTTCGAGTTTTTAATTATCAAAACCTTCTAACGACTTTCGACAATCAATCATAATTCTTCTATTTCTTAGCATAAGAAGGAGCTTTATATAATGAAAAGTAATGGTTGATTCACAAATACCCTTTGATTTTATTTAAAAAGATATATTTTAAAAAAAAAAAATATGCCTTGAAATTATAATAATTTCATTGGAATGCGAGACAGTGTTTAACTGTTGATGAGATGTTGATGTATGATAAAAAAATTATTTGCCAACTATTAATTTCATCCTCAAAAATTGATTCAAAACAAGATCTTTCAGGAACGACTTCCCTAACTTTGAAATGACATAAACAGATGGAAAGAAGAGATAGATGTTGAATAGACAGGTTTAGTTGCAACGTTGAAATGGGGTATCTCACAATAGTCCGAAACAAAATTGTACAGTACGTCATGTAAACCTATTGATCCAGGCCTGAATACATAACAGAAATAAGAGATTAATTAAGTTCCACTCTTAGCCTGCTAGTGTTTCGCAAGCTCAACTTTAAAAAAATTAGTCTCCACGACTATTATTGCAAAATCGGGTCATTGTCCAACACTTAAAAACGACTCGGATACTTTTTCAGCAATTATATTCTTTTTTGATTTAGCAATTAGAAAAAGGCATTCCTTTGTCAAAAACACAAATGGTTTGCCTGAAAATCTGGGATGTATACCACAGTATGGAAGAGATGTAAAAATCATGAACGTGGAAGATGGGAATAAAAGAATATAGGCACGATACAAATTTATTGATTGGTATAAGCTTTTTCAATTTGTTTTAAATCTTTCCCTATTCCTTATAACTAGAAATATTTTTATTGGGTTTTAAGCTACCTGCGATTTAAGATTGTTTAAATGAATTATTTTTGGAAGTTTATTAGAATAAGATATTGCTGAGAGATGTCTTAAATTTCCTCAAATTACAATATTCTCCTTTCGATAGTGTTGCCATCTACTGTGCAGTCTTCAAGTTCCTAAAATTTTGGTACTGCTTCTGATTTCTTAAGTTCGATTTTAAGCAATAGTCGGAAAAGGAATTGTTAGCAATAAAATTATGACAACATTTAGCAATTTTGGTTGTGTAAAAAAGGGAGAAAAAAGCGGACCAATGCAAGTTTAAACACCTCATCGAACATCATTCTAAATTTCGTATAGAATGTAGAGAAGATCATGAATCTACTAGTCTGCCGGAGCAAAATTGGCCGAAACCATTAAAAAATTCACTCAGAATAAGTTGAACTAAATCCGATTGTCAAATATATCATAACTTGCCAAAGAATGAATATCCTTTTTTGTTTGGTAAGCCACCACTTTTTAATTTTTTATTAAGATGGTTAGTTTTCCTGACACCAAGATCTTTTATTATTTAAATGTGAGCCATGTTGGCAATAAATAAGTCAGAAGCGACGTAATATTTATATCGAACTTGGCTCACTTTTAAAAGATGCAAGTATTTTTCACCAGAAAATAAATATCGTCTGCACTCTTTCTCAATGAAAATTAAAGAGCAGTGGGTTACCACAAAACAAAAAAAAAAATGCTCATTATTTTCTCAAGTTATGACATATTTGGCATTAAAGATTTAGTTCAACTCATTCCAAATAGATTTTTGAGTAGTTTCCACAATTTTTTTCTCTGGCAGATCAGCGGATTCACTAAGATATCTACATTCTATTTAAAAAAAAATTCAGAATGATGTTCCATGAGGTATCTAAGCTTGCAGTAACTTCTTGGACTCAAAAAATCATCACCAAAGAACACCGTCCAAAAATAATATGTAACATTGTGATAAAACTCAAACTTTTCTTTTGTAAAATTTTAAAAAAAAAGAAGAAGAAATGCACCTCGGTAAAACTCGAACCCTTTGAAAATTCTTTCCCGCCATTCAATCCATAAAAACACATTCATTTTATTCTAATTCATCTCGGAAACCAAATCACCTTTTCCCTCGAAGCTACTTTTTAGCATTTTCCACATTTCGGGGAAAACACGAAACAAATCAGAGTCGGGCGTGTGTATTTCGAAAAATCGTATTACACATTTAAAATATTAATTATAAGTCAGAATGTTGGATGATTGAGTTTCTCTTTTTAAAATGTGAGCATCTGCGAAAGAGGCCGCGAGATGCTATGCATTTAAATAACTTCATTAAGCCCTCGGAGAGAAATCTTAAAATTCCTGAGGTACCGTGGCTTCAGAATCAGTTAAAACTTTCACAGCTGAAAACCTTTTTAGAATTACTTTAAGTAAAGAATATTTTTTAAAGTTTCCTCGATTCAACGAAACGAGGGAACTTGGAGGAATATTGTTTTCTTTGTTTTAATTTTGCATTCCTTAAATTTCTTGGAATTTTTCCTCAGCCCAAATTACCACTGTATAGGGTAATATTTCTGTGAGATATATTTAGAATGTAAAAAAATAAAGGATGCGTATACAAATAGAGGAAATAAGATAACGTTTCAAAAGCAGACAGTGCGTTCCTCATAAATAATCATAAGCGATAAAAATAATGTATTGGTGTATCATTTCAATCAGCAATCACCGAGTATGATTAGTGATTATAGAATCACTACGATAATTTACCAATCACATATTTTCACATTAGAAGTTGAACTATTAATATAAGTGATAATATAGACCCACATAAAAACAAAGTTTTCATCATAAATCTTTTAAATGCGTTGCCAATTTTTGTGCTTGGTGTTTGCATGTAATTTTAAATATTTAAAACAACTCTATCATAAAAAATATGCGGCAAACTACTTTTCAAAATTTATTCATTAAAATAGATGTGAATTAATGCTTTCACATACAAATATATTTTGTTTATTCTGATTAAAACAATTTTTGTGTTTGTTTTGTTTTGTTTGTTTGCTTGTTTGTTTGTTTCATTTTTTTCTTTCTTTCTTTCTTTCTTTATTTATTTATTTATTTATTTAAACAATTTTGGTAATAGGAAAGAGTTTCTTCAATGATCGGTTGACTGTTATTTCAGTGCAATTGGATGACGGCAAGTTGGTTTATTAGTATTTACCTTTTAGCGACCTTTTATTAGTAGCGACCTTTTAGTGACAGCGACAACCCCCAAAATTTGATACCCCCGACATCAAATCTATCTGCCAAGTTTCAGATCGATTGGATGACGGAAAGTGGGATAATTAGGCTTCCGCAGATTTGTCCGCCATCGACATACAAAGCCACCTACACACACACAATCGAAGTTAATATAAAAAGGATTTAAAAATCAGAGGTATAATAAGTAAATGGGTTTGAGAATCCTTGAAAATTTCCTAGTTACGTAAATTGAATTGCGCTCTCCTCAAAAGCAGTACAATTTACAATTAGAAGTGCGTTAGATATCCGAGTAAGTAAAAACTTTGATGCCACTAGAAGCAAGAGGATTAAATATTAAATACTTTGAGCTCAGAGAGATAGTTAAAAAAATATTTAGTTTTCGCTTAGCGATTAGGCGGAAAAAAGATACTCATGCGTGTGACGTCAACGCGCAGATGATGAACCAGTCAAAAACATGTTTTAGACCAGGTTCCTCCTCGGTTTTTCGATGGAATCTATGCGTAACTACGTCACGGTTTTCTATGCGTTTTTGGTCAAGTGACTTTTGCTTTGATTCCAAACTCGATTTCGATTTTTTATTAATTGAAAGCTTAAAGATAAAAAATAATTGCACTGTTCAAATATATTCGTTGAATAACACTAGAAAATACAAAAAATATTCATTTTCCTCACTTGTGCAAGTTCCTCATTGAGAATGAGATGATGTGATTCATGCAGAAACAATCATAAAACGATTGTTTTTTTGTTTTTTTCACTTTTTACCAACAGACGTTGTATGCATTACATAAAACCTTGATGATTAGCAGCTCGCAGGTTACTTAAATAACACTAGGAAATTGCTCAGCCAGGAAGGAATTGCCCAGACAATCGTCTGCTATTTAAACAAAACTTTCGTTTACAATACAAAGCAATTCTCCTGAATTTTAGAAAATTGCAAAATTATTTTTAAAAAAGTAGGTGAATTATCAGTTTTCTGTTTTCAGATCATCCATGTTTACGTTAAATTAGTAGAAGAATGTGGCAGTTAAAAATAATTTAAAATTAGCTAAAAAACCATGTCAAACAAATACAGTCAACTAGGGAAAAGTTCGTTCTGGGAAAAATATAATTTTAATGATACTTTATTTTTATAAATGTACTCTATAGTTTAGCATTTCAAAAAATAATTTTGCTAACAAATAAATGATGCATTCCCAGTTATCTACAGATAAAAACAAACTTTTGAATGCGACGGAAATTTTGTAGAAAAGCATCTCAAAGATGAAAAAACACAAAAGAGCCCGGGACTTGCTAATAAAAAATAATAGCTTGAAAATGTGGAATATTCTTCTGAAATAATGGGAATTGCAGTCCAGAAATAACGATGAAAAATTTTTGAGTGCACTTTGAGCTTTCGGAAGCATTATTTTCAGTGAACGTCATTCTGTTTTTTGACAGATAGAACTGAAATGAAAGTATGAAAAGCAATTCTATATTTAGTATCCCGAAATTCAAAAGCTGCTGCCAGTGAAACATTATTTAGCTATTCTTCACCACATTCTTTTGGACGTAGAGTGAGAAAAAAGAGAACAAAAAATCACCATTTCCTGAACCATTTTTGCTTCGGACCAGAATCATCCATTTTTTCTCTCTCGTAAAATCTCGTATTGAACGTGACAAAGCCGAGAGTCACACTCACAAAACGAAATTGCTTCTGTGTCTTTTCAATGGAAAATAGTGCTTTTTTTTATTTGTAAAATAGAAAGAAGTTAACACAGAAAAAAATGCACACATGGCCAGTGTTCTACTTTTAATGATTGATGCTTAGACCTTGAGTATCAAAAAAAAATTCGAAAAATACTTGCAGATTTGAGGGGCAAAAAATGGAGAATGGATAAGGAAAAAAGGGACATGAAATTATTTCTTTCGGTTAAAACCTTCTAATGGTTAACCTTAGATATCGAATAGGATTGTCGATTGAAGAATTTCCAAAATTAGAATGCAACTTATGACCAGAAGTACCAGAAATGTCAATTTACAATTCGTTAGATCTAATACATAAAATACATAGATATGTGATCTATACAGTGCAAACTAAAACTATGAGTGTACAAACTGAAATGTTTTAAAGTTTTTAAAATTCAACAAAAAGCTACTCCGGATGTAGCAGAAATGTCAATTAGCAATTTGTTCAGTCTCATTTAAAATTCCGTTGTAATTTGACCTATATGTGTTCAAACAGAAGTCCTTTAAAATTTGACCAAAAGAGTATTTCAACTCTATGGAAAATTCACCACTTAGCTACAAATAAAGATATCGGATGAATAATCAATTAGAAGTTTTCTTGTCAATTTTGTCGACCAATTAAGACTCAATTGACTCGCAAAAGCATACATCTTTCCATCCTTATTAAAAGGGATCGTCCGCTTGTCCCAAAAGAATTTATACTTCAATTGTTGGCTCCAATGTCTTTTAGAGTATTAATTTAAAACTTATGAACCTGGTATAAAAACAGTAATAAAAGCTCACTAACCAATTTTTAATTAAAAAAAAAACTTCTTTTCTTATTATTACACTTTAAAATGTTTTTTTATAAACTAGCTTACAAAATCTGAACAATTAATAATAAATAAACATTTGTAAGGGAAGAGAGAGCTCTTTTGGAAAGGCTTTATCACACTTCTGTGGAAATTTTAAAAGTGAGTATGTTTAGAGCAAAGGCATTACCAGAGTGATACTTATCAAAATCATTAAATCTCTTTCTTAGAAATCGCTGAAAAACATAAATATTTTATGAATGCGATAGTAGGAATAGATGAATAAAATTTATAGTATGGATAAATTACATGGGTAAGAATAAATAGCCTAATAACTGACATGTAGGGCTTTGATGTTGCAAGCATCTTATATGTACACGGTGATTATACTGAAAATCCAACTTTCAAATCTGTTATAAATAGAACCTCTAATTAGAACTATCTGAAATTTAACCTGAATATATGGGGAGAAGAATATAAAGTTAGACCGTGGTTTGGCATAAGAAAAAATGTCTAGGTTGCAAATAATACTTTTTGAAATTTATTTATAACCACCCTGGGGTGATTATTAATAAAATTCCACTTTCAAAAAGCTAAATAAAAGAACAATTGTCCGAATGACCTGAAATTTTACCTGATTGTACTAAAAAAAGGGGTAAATGGTATAAGAAAAAAAACTATTTAAAACTATTTTTCTCCTGCCATATCTTTACCCCCTTTTTCAATGTTCTGGTCATTTGCCAGTTTTTTACAGCTTATTGAAACTTTAACTTCAATTATAAATACCTTGTATAGCCCAAACGAATTCTGGCGTCCATTCATAAAGCAGAGTTTTACACCTCCTCTGGAATTCTTTTACGATGGAGAATTTTCCTTTCCCCTCGAAAATTCTCCTCAATAATTTATCCCTCGACCCCCAACGCGACAAAAAAAAAAGACTTCTGAAAAATAAATGACCATCCCACCATCCAACGCCCTCCAATTTAAGGAACAAAGAGACAACTCAACACCCCCCCCCCCCTCTCCTTCTCCCTTTGGAACACATACAAACAATTTTCTCTTTTTTTTTTTTCTCTCTTTTCATTTATCCTCTCTTGAATGGATAGGAGTTATCAAGATTGTCGCCTTGTGGCGCCTTTTTTATTTATTTATTACACAGCACCAGGTCTTGCTTTCTTTTCATTTATTGTACCTTTATTACTTCTGGGTCTTGTAGTATATCATTGGATATCTTGGCAGGAGCGAGGAGATCATTGCGACGGAGGGAACATTTTAAGGAGGTGGGGGGGGGGGGCTTTATATATTTGAGAAATCTTTCTGACATGAAGAGACTTTGGGGGTGCTAAGTTTTTGAAGATTTTTTTTACTAAACCAGATGCCCTAAAAACGGATATGAAATGTTGTTTATTTCATAAACGAAAGTGAATGCTCCTGATTTATGAAATGTCAAACAAAAAGTTTCAAATCCTCTTTCCATCGTGACGTGTTCAGCAAAGGATTGAGGACAGACTGAATCTAGAGAAGAAAATAACTTTCAGTTAAAATATGGGTTTCAATTCGTTTCAAGCAATTCGACTGTAGTTCAGAGATTATGAAGTAAATTATCAGTAGTTATGATCGAGGTTAGAAAACTATGTGCTCTAAAATTAAGTATTTCGATGTCTCGATCGTGATTTTTATTAACAACGATTCTCCACTTGTAGTCTAAGAGCCCATGGCCGGCTACCTGTATGTATTTGACCAGACCTGAGTTTTTGTACGTTAAGGCCCCTATACCTACCATACATAAGTAGGGGACTCACTAAGCTCAAAGTGGTGGACGCGTCGAGCGCTCAGGTAAGACAGGTATCGATTTTTGACTAATTTTAAATCCATTTGACCACGTCTGCCGTTTTAAAATTTGAAAATATATTATTATTACTATCGGAAAATAAGAATGGCAGACCATTATCGCGCATTTTACTTTGTGGCAGACCATTTTGAAAATGCTAAAAAAAAAAAAAATTTGAAAGTATTTGACCAGATCTGCCATTGATATATTTTATTTATTATAGTCTTAAAAACTTATATTGAACACGGCAGACGTCTACATTGCGTACACACATCAACAAATAATAAAATCTTAGCTACTATCCGGCCAGATGGTTGGCACAGATTTTATACAGCTATCTCTCTTCTTTTTCCTATGTATTACTATTGTACTCATTCTAACCTATAGTATGTTCTCTTACAGTTATATTACTAGCATTCGAATAATAGAGGGTTTATACCTGGAAGGGCCTTGTAACAACCCCAACGTAACGGCTATTGCGCCTGATGTTTTCAGTATATTTGTGAACTTTCATACAGATACCTCGTGTTTCGTGAATTTTATAAAATACATAGTGCTGCTTTATTTTATTTTCTTCATTTGTCTATTATTTGTCATATATATCTGACATTATGTCGATTGATAAAGAAAAAGTGAAGTGTGTTTTTTGTGCCAATGTAAAAACTGAGAAATTACTTATATTTTCGGAAGAGATAATGGCAAAATGTAGAAAGATTTTAAGGTTACGGAAACTTCATAAATTAAAATATAAAGAAATTATTCTACCAGACGAAATTTTTGATTGTGCTTATCATAGTAGTTGTTACAAGACGTTTACAGCGCTGAAAAAAAAAATTCTACAGATATCACGAAAAAATTTTCATCGCAGTCTAGTATTTCTTTGCCTTCAATTGAACAACCATCGACATCTTGGTGAAGAAAATTTAACAGAGGACCAGCTACAAGAGCTATTTAACATCATTCAACATTTCACTTGCCAGCTATACAATGCCAAAAAATCTAATGATGTAGATGATGGAAGGTTCCAACTATTCGTCAACAACTATAAAGCCTCAGACATCAATGAAAATTTTAGAAAAAAAATTCAAAATTTTGACGCAAGCTCAATACCACCGTGTAAGAGTGAGCTTTATCAACAACTTTTGAGGGCCCACTATATTTCTTCTCTTTGGAGAAATGCTCACAAAAAGCAACCCACAAATTTAGACCCATTGGAGTATGGTTGGATTGAGCAGGACAACACATATGCCTTCAAATGGTTCGAAGGTGACCAACTTCCATCTTTTGTGAGTGACTTAATCACCAATGTCCCTGGTAAGTTGATAAACATCTATTCTTTCTCGAACTTGTTCTAATCAAATTACGTTTATTTTACAATTTACGTTCTATTTTTCCAGAATCCGATTCAATAGATGATAAAAACGAGTCATCTAACGATGAACATGACCCCGATGATGAAGATGATGAATGAAGATTGATATATGCATGATATATTTTTTTAACTCATTTAACACTTTTCAATTTTTTCTTAACAAAATAAAAAGAAAAAAATTAAAATGAGTAATCGAATTATTTTTTTAAAAGCATTATACCATATTATTTATGATTCCATAAAAAATCTACTTATTTCTCATCTAACTAATGAAGTTTAGTATATAGAATACGAAAAAAATTTCATTTCTCTAAATACAGTGATAAAGTAAATTACATTGATGTAAAACAGCGAACGGAATACATATACATCTGGCCGGGTAGTAGCTAAGATTTTATTATTTGTTGATGTGTGTACGCAATGTAGACGTCTGCAGTGTTCAATATAAGTTTTTAAGAAAATAATAAATAAAATATATCAATGGCAGATCTGGTCAAATACTTTCAAAATTTTATTTTTTTTAGCATTTTCAAAATTGTCTGCCACAAAGTAAAATGAGCGATAATGGTCTGCCATTCTTATTTTCCGATAGTAATAATAATATATTTTCAAATTTTAAAACGGCAGACGTGGTCAAATGGATTTAAAATTAGTCAAAAATCGATACCTGTCTTACCTGAGCACTCGACGCGTCCACCACTTTGAGCTTAGTGAGTCCCCTACTTATGTATGGTAGGTATAGGGGCCTTAACGTACAAAAACTCAGGTCTGGTCAAATACATACAGGTAGCCGGCCATGGGCTCTTAGACTATTGTTACAACCACCTTGAATATTGTTATGAAATTCTGACCGAGGAAATGATGACGCAGTTTTTACCATATAAAATCATTTATTCCTCCTTTGAAGGCTTACAACACTTTTCCGAACAACAGTAAACTCACTATCCAATTTCAACACATGCTTCAATATATACAACTTCGGATACAGCAATAATGAAGGCATAACGAAAGTAAAAAAAAGCTCCGATTCTTTCAACTCAGGGAGTGTCAAAACTCAACTGATCCCCGATTCCATCCATCGGATTTTTTTACAGCCTCGCGGTAGAAATTTCTAGAAAAATCCAGTCAACCAATCACGTGATGGAACGCCTCGAAATTTCCCGATTGATTTAGATGTTGCCACCTTTATTCCTAACCTGTATTATTGCTGTTAACAAACAAAATAAAATAGAAATTTAAAAGAAATACGTCACTATTAATAATTATGTACAGAAAATGTGTGTAACAATATATTGCAACGAATTTCTTCAGAGGAAATGACGATACTGAAATAAAAACGGATAATTTAATCTTTTTCTCAGAGGCTTGCAAAACTTATTTAAAACAACATCAAACTCGATATAGAGCTTTAACAATAGCTCTAAAAGTAACAAATTAGCGCAGAACTCCTTTTAAAATGGCTCTAAACCTTCAACTGATGCTTGGCGTCCACTATCGCTAAGCAGAGCAGAGCAGATCAGAGCGGAGTGGATTAGAGCCAATTATAAGGCTGTCAACGTTCATTGTAGCCCGAGGCTCGTGCTATAGTAGACATTGGCAGCCTTGTAAATGGCTCTAATCCACTCCGCTCTGATCTGCTTAGCGATAGTGGACGCCAAGCTTGACTCGAATTCTACGTCTCGACGGTTTTTGAAGTATGGCACACGAACTTTTCCGAAAAATCCAGACCAATTGATGAGCACATGCTTTTCAAAATGTCTCGATTAACTGGAATGTTTTCCAGCTTAAATAAACAAATTTAAGAAACTAGAAATTTAAAACTTCTGCACACTATTTCCATTTGCACTTTATGTTTTTAAAAAATACTATTTACCTATTAAATACTTATTATCTGTAAATTTCAAACAAAAAAATTGCTTGGAACGTTACTTGAGTTTACCAAATGAAAAGAAGAAAACCGAGAAAGATTCGGTAGAAAACAAGGCATTGACATTTTAACCTTTTTGCATTTTCGACACTTCAAAATCTTAAAACTTCTCTAATCAAGCAAATAACGAAATAGAATTAGAAAGCTTGTATTTTCATACTTCAAAAATAATGGTCGGTTTTTAACGATGAAGCATAACAGCTAATTGCTTTGAATTCCCAGTCAATTTTACACACATCAGGATACAATTCATTAATTGAATATTGGAGATCTTCTTTTGATTCTTTTAATAAAAGCAAATCCCCTTGGTTCAACAACAGAACAGGATAGAATGACATGGAGAGTTTTACAGCTCACAGAAATTAGCCGTTTCGTGTTTAATTTTAAAGTATAATTTAACGTATAGTTAGTTATATAGTAATTATGCTGCGCTTTTTATATTAAAAATATATAAATAATAACTGTAATATTGATTCCTTTTCAAAAACTCTAGGCATTTGGGTTTACACATATTTGGCGTAGAAAAAACGTTGAATGGTTATGTTCAGTGAACTTCAAAATAAATTCTATTTGGGGCTTCAATTATTTCTTAAAGCCCAATTAGATTTTAAAGACAAATTAGCACTTTTGAATTGAATAATGAACATAAAAATCCATAGGTTATAAATAAAATTATTACGTTATACTATGGAAATGAAAGTGGACCTCGTGGAAACCAAAACAATTGAAAATAATTAGCGTAAAAACTAAATTAGAAAACTTTAAAAAAAAGTAAAATTCTTGAGTAAAAAAACAGTGTCTCAATTTGTTTTCGATTTCGCTTGGAGAAAAAAAAAAAGTTTTAAATGCAACAGTTACAAGATACTGCTGATTCCTCTAAAAGGTATTATTTAATTTGAGTTAAATGAGCATGAACAGAGATCGCCTAAACAAATCTACTAAAATTCATCCTTTTCAAGAAATTTAACGGAATAAAATGTTTCAGGAGTGTTTTTTAGCTTGAAATCGAGGCTAATTCTGATTAGATGATCTATAAAATATGGAATTTGAGTGTGAATTACGAGTAAATAGAGACAGAGTTGAGTAAAAAAAAAAGTGCCTTTCATAATGTCTAATTATTGCTTTATTAAATATTTTAGCTACGAAGATAGAGTTATGTACAAAACTTAATTCCTGTTCATTATGATAATTCTTTAGGATTAAAGACGTTAATACCGAAATAATTAGGTGGCTAGAAGTTTTAATTTATAATTCTTCACATTATTAACTTATAAAATGTTTCAGTCGTTGCAACGAAAAGTATTTTGTAATTTCACATTTTTAAACTTATATATTTGATACAAAAAAATGTTTTTGCACTTTAATCGTTAAAATGTACTGTTTCTTAAATCCAGAATTATAATCAAGATAGTGAGGTATGTCTTTTTTTTTTTTTTTGCAATGACATTTCTTAAGCCATATTAAAATAAATTATAGGGTACCATTTTTATTTGTTAAATTTTAAAATAAATCAAATATTTGAATTTTGAAAGCACATCACTTTCTGCTGAAATTGCTTTTTCATAGAGTTGCAGAGGAGTCAAATTTAAAATAAAATACTTTTTCATACTTTGTTATTATTAGCTAATTTAAAACAGACTTTAATTTTGATACAACTCCAGTAAGGGAAGACGGTAAATGGAAAAAGTATTCCTTAGATGAAATCATATTAATTTAAAGGGGAAATTAATCCTCTATCTTTAATTACTCTCATATGAAACCCTCGATCCATAATCAAATTCATTATTTCAATGCATGAACATGTTATTTATTACGATATATAAGTCGACTCCTTCTAAATATTGTTATGGGAAATTTATAAAATGTACGTACATAATGTAAACATTGTTAGGAAATTTTCTCCGAGAAAATGAAGACTCAGTTTTCACTAAATAAAAAAAAAATTTAAAAAAAAAACTATTATTTATTCGTCCTTCGAAGTCTCTTCTCCGACCAACTGCTATCAAGCAGCTTCGGTGCGTACTACTTCGAACACTTCAGGCACAAACAAAAGATTCAATCTTTAAAAACACTCGTCTGCTCTGCGGATTCTAATTTCTTTTTATAGTCTCGCGCCAGAAATGTCTTGCAAAATACAGTTAACTAATCACGTGATAGAAAATTGCTCGAAATTTCCCGATTGATTTTGATGTTGCCACTTTTTCTTAACCTCCATTATCGCTGTTAACAAATAAAAGAAGAGAAAATAGAGTGTTAAAATAAGTACGTCACTGTTTACAACTTTATACAAAATAAAATAAAATAGAAAATTTAAAATAAATACGTCCCTATTTATATACAGAAAATTTTTAACAATATTAAGTTAATCCTATTTTAAGAATAAAAGGATTTATTTTTGTAATTCAGCTCTAACATTCCTCTGAGAAGAAAATTTATAGCTTAGAATTCGCGTTTTTCCAATTATGTGATTTAGTCACATGAATATTTTAGTAATTGAACTTTTTCCATTACAAGGGTAAACCAAAATTAAAATTCTAAAACATTTAAACTAAACTACCCGTGAAAAACACAGTATTTATTTTTTAGAATTCCTCACTTTATTTTAAGTACTTTGCAATCTTTATCTCTAATAGTTAAATAAATAAAGCAGATTTCTTAGGGACGCCCTTTATTACTGAGTACAAGTCACTTCTTAGAAAATTCCTGGTACAAGAACTTCAAATATTCGGCTACAGTAACATTACACCTAATTAATCTTCGTGAATTATCTCTTTCCAGTTCGTTCCCGGAAAAATAAACAGCAACAGATGAATTTCAGAATTCCCTATCTAAAAAAAAAAATAGTCCTACTATTTAAAAACAAGTAATAAAAGACCTGAGAGAACGTGACTTTGATAGTTACGAAAAAAATAGTCTTCCAAATTTGTTTTTTGTCAGAGTGTCCCCGAGGGTTCACGGAAAAGTTTCCAATTAAGAAAGTAATTAAAGGGAACTTTTTTTTTTATTTGGGGATTTCCATCTCCAGTGCCTCATAAATCTTCATTTCGGACAGAAATTCTCACAATATTTTCTCGGAATCGCGTCTCTCTCTCTCTGAAAGTGCGTCGTAAATTAAATATCTGCGATATTTTTGTCATTTTAATGTTGCTCCTGTCAAAAATATAAAGTTATTTCATCTACCTAAATGATAATGAGTAGCAAGATGGAAGAGTTTGTTGGTTTTGCAATTCACAGGAGGCGAATTGAATTTTCTAAAAAAATTAGCAAAGAATTTTAGGGATAGTTCGAAAAATATTAGAAATATATATAGGATGATTCCAGAAGTATTAGAAATATATATAGGATGATTCCAGAAGTATTAGAAATATTTTAGAAATAATTCGAAAAATTTAGAGATGATTACAAAAAAATTAGGGATAATTCCAAAAAAATTAGGGATAATTCCAAAAAAATTAGGGATAATTCAACATAATTTAGGGATATTTCTTTTAAAAGCAAGTAATAAGCAATCTAAACACAGAGATGCTCTTTCCAAAGAATTCAATACCGGCAAAAAACTGCCAATCAAAAAAATTTAACGTCAAACAACTTTTGTGTTTTGGAACATTTTGGTGGAAAACCGGGATTTTTCAGTAATTATATTTTTTTTCAGTGATTAGCAAACAATTTAAGTACAATTTTAGTAATTTTAACGAGAAATAAAAATTACAGGAATAACTTCAGAGCGAATACTGCATTCATTACTCGAGATGTACGAGAAAGTTCCCACGCGCACTTATAAATATAAAAGCACGGCGTGAGCTAGACTTTGACTTTGCTGTGGAGACAATTTTGTGTGCCTGAATTGTGTTCGAAGTTGTTTTTAGTGAAGCTTGAGAGTGAATTCACTGTAAGAAATGTTTTCGAAGAGAGAGTGTCATCATTGTCTGTGAGTTCATCAAAGAGACAAATTAAAGAAATATCTTCAAAATATAAATGCATTTATAATATACACAACGTTTCCAAACTCAAAAGTTGGGTAAAATACCCTCACCAAGAAAACTTGAAATTGCTTGCTTGAAAAGCAATTTGTCAAAGTGCTAATTTTTCAGTAATGAAAATTTTTATTCAGTAGAGTTTGACATTTGATTTCTTTCAACTCAGATCCACCAATATTATTTATTAAAACTAAAAAGAATTCTGTAAATTTGAATTTAATAAACTAACTACTCAATCATGAAATTGCAAAGAAATTATTGATAGTGAAAAGTTGATTTATGTAAAATAAAACCAAGAAAACGAAGTGTGAATAGAAACAATTGTGAATTTTTATTTTGTTCTTTACATTCAAAAATTCAAGTTCCATCTGGTTTGTTTTATTCTGTTATTATTTTTTTATTCAACTTTTAGTTTATTTTAGCATTAAGTACTTTGTTTACAAAACAGTACTTAAATGTTTATAACAGAATATGATAAATGGATTCTTAAACTTGGGTAACATTTTAATAAATTTTATATTTGATAATAATTCCAAAATTTATGATAATAAACGGACTTTTGATATATTTGGTTTTTACTCACGATAAATAAAAGTTCTTATTTCACAAATCTATTACCATTAATAATGCTTAGTAATGTAAATGAATTTTCACATACCCTGAAGAAGAAAACAATATTTAAAAAAAAAAAAAAAAAAAAAAAAAATTTAAAAAAAAAAAAAAAAAAATTAATTGTCTATGAAAAGTAAAAAAAAAAATCATGTATGTCTTCCAGTAAATTGCAACTCTTTTTATACTAACTCCTGGTTCATCATTAAAATGTTCATTTTAATATCTAAATACTGTTAACATTAAATATTTCGTTGAAAATTTTTTGCACCTGAAGGCCAAACCTAGTCACCAAAAACATTATTAATGAGCTCGGTAACTATTACATGTCTTTTAATTTCTAAAAATAATTTTTAAAATACCTCAAATGCATACTATTAAAAGCCAAGTTATATGTCACTTCTAGCAAATTATTGATTAAATAATCAACCAGACTCAGACCAACACGTAAAAGTCAAATTTATTCACGTCAGTACTAATATACTTTTTGAATTGCTAACTTGAACATTTCGGATGCTTTTAGTTTTTCAAGAGATGAAAATGAAATATCATTAGAGCCTGGTTTAAAAAGTTAACCTCAAATCCCTCAAACGGTTTATTTCTGTTCTTTTTAAGATTGAATTACTAATAAATATATCTTCTTCGATAGAAAATTGTCATTCATGCAATTTTTAATATTGGACCTCACTTTTGGGTCAAATCAGTGTTAGATGGAACAAAAAAGTCCTCCTTCAGATTAAAATTCCAAACACATTAACAGTAAAAGAAAATTAGTTTCCTGAAGTTTAATTCATCTGTGCCGCGTTGATTTGCACAGTTCTGTTGAAAACTCGGTGAAAATGTATTTCATTTGAAATTGTGTAAATTGGCTTTGGCAATAACTCAACCTCTTTTTAAGAGAATAATACTTAATCCCAGTCAATTGATTAATCACGTCTGTTGTCTTAGAGAATTTTACGTAATCCACATCTATTGATTAGTCACGTCTGTTGATGTTGATTGAACTACTATTGAACTACTAAAGCTTCTAAGAGGTTCAAAAACTAAAGAATATTTTTTTAAAAACAAATCACTCATTTTCACACCATTGAGTGTGGAACAATACAAATTTCGAGAAAGTTCACAGATAAATATCTAATTTTCTTTTAAAGAAATTAATTAGTTATTATTTGCACGAATTTGCTATGGATGGAGCTTTGAATACACTACTCTCGATTACTTACAGAGCCAAATTTTTGGAAAAAAAGTCAAACAACATTTTCTTCTGGGAAAATGCACATATTTTTTTTTTAAATCCTTTATATTAACTTCGATTTTGTGTGTATGCATGTTTGTCAATGACGGGCAAACATGCGGTGGCCTAATAGGGAGGTCCCCTTTCCATTATCCAACCCCTCTGAAACTTGGTAGATAGATTCGATGTCCATGAAAATGCATTTTATCAAAATTTGGGCCACACCCACTACAAGGTAGCTTTTACGGAATACTAATAAACCAACTTGCCGCCATCCAATTGCGCTGAAATAGCGCTTAACCAATCATTGAAGAAACATTTTCTTGTTGTCAAAATTGTTTTAATGAATAAATTCAAAAAATATTTTAATGAGATTACAATAAAAGATAGTTGGATATGAGTGTATAAATTCGCATTCATATTTAACGAATAAATTTCTTAAAAAAGTAGTTTACCGCATACTTTGCTGATAGAGATGTGGTTTGCATCTAATTTTAAATATTAAAAACCAGAACTCGCTGGCAACGGCGATATGTTAATAAATATAAAAATTATATTAAAAACTTTATTTGTATGGGTTATATTATTTTTGATGATTTCTATACAAATCTACATTTCTTCTGTTCATTGTTCTCAAATTATAAGCTTATAAAATTTTCTATACATTTAGAATACATGGTGAGATGTATCGCTCCTGACCCACAGCGTTCCCTCCTCAATATACACCAACAATTAAAATACATACAAAAAAAATTTCAAACATTTCTAAAAAAACGTATATATTTCAGAATATATGTTTTTGTGATCATTATTTTTTCTCTCTTCAAATAAAAACAAAACTGATGAATATGTTTGAGGCTAACCCCAGTAGCGCAACAACTCTGGTCAATATCATTCGACATTGCCAATCCCTATTAGGACCGTTGTAAACCGGTCTCGCCTAATGCTGAGTAATGCACAGTTTTAAAAATGAAATACTTAATAAAAATGAGATTTGGAGAGCAAAAACATATATATTTTCTGATGTTTATGACTTGTTTATTTTTTATTTTTTTATTTTTTTAAATCGTGTATTTTTGAACGATGCTCGAATTACGGCTAGGGTGATCTTCCAAATCTCAGTTATCGACATTGGCCAATACTACTGGGATACCAGGGAAAACCTACGTTTTCGATGAATAGTTTTCATACAATTACATAATGAGTTAATAGTTTGGGAATCATAAATTCATAAATTGTCTATAAATTCAGTGAAGTTTTGATACTACGCAGCAGATGGCAGCACTATGGAAAAGAGAAAATATTTATTTAAGCAGGAAGAGGAAACCCAAAAAATTTAATATCTCTCATCAATAGAATACAGTGTCAACTCTGATGGCGATAAGAAAAACTAAGGAATATTTTAAAGCAGTAGAATACAATATCTTAGTTAGATAAACTTCCCAAAAAGAAATTTCCTTCGGCAATTTTAAATGTACAATCTCCACACGAATCCATTAGTAACCTTCGATGAAACAAAATCCTCTCGCCAATTCAAGAATCAAACCTCTTGATAAAGAACCCACGTATAACAAATCAGCCCTAGGTTCGAGACCTCATTTATCTACCTCATGTAAACACGTGTAAGTCACTCCAAAGAAGAAAAGCCACCACAAAGAAGAAGAAGAAAAACACAACCGTATTGCAACTTCCAATCACAATCATAGCCCCACCCAATGATTTTCTTCTCGTTTTCTTGAAGGGGTCACAAGGAGGTGGTGGCGGACGATAAAAGCATCTCCCCTCAATGGTAGGAAGATGGAGTGTCCTCCGAGTAATTCATCACCGAACAGATGGTCCTTCGTAATGCTGCCACCCCCATTAGATCCATTCGAACCGGAGAAGGTAAAAAAAGCTCCTGATGGATAGTTTGCGAGTCTTTGTTGAGAAGTTAATAGTTGGTGAGTGTGATTAATCGAGTGGGATTTCACTTTGGGTTGCAATGAGGAGTTTTCTGCATTCGAAGGATCTTTCAGAAAGAACTCCTTTCCATGCGAAACAATGGAGACAAGAATAAGAGACAACTGGAACATTAGGTAGACAGGTATGGAATTTTTGTTGAGGGCATTCGGTTTACTTTGGTCTTTTGGACGGAATTATCAACGAGCAAAACTTGTGAATATGAGGTTTTAAAAATCCTCCTGGGTGTCTTACAAAACCATTTCATTCTGCAAAAGTCACTGTTTGGCCAGAAATATCCAATAAAAGGATCATAGGATCGTTTTTCATGAAACAAACTTATTTCGTTATATTCAGATTTCACAGCAATTTCTTGATACATTTGAATACTATAACTAATTGTGAAAAGTGTCTTTCTATCTCTCACTGTTTCACAGTTATGTCATTTCAAAGTTAGGTAATCCATTCTGAAAGATCCTGTATTTGATGAAGGAATGCCTGCTTCTGCTCCACTGGCACTTTCTGGTGGAACTTACCCAAAAACTTTTTAAACTAACCCAGAGGTCTCCAAATTAAAAATAATTTCCATCACAGAATCGTTTACACCTCATAAAGAATTTATTTGAAGAACTGCGGTTCAAAAAACTACAACAGGCCAAGGACTCTTTGCCACAATAAGTAGAGATCCCTCAATCAGAGGATCCCTTAAATCGAAACAAATAACAAAATGAACTCCCAGGCAGCCAGTGTCGGAAACAGGGAAGATTAACATATCCCGAGCATTGTACCAAAACACGCGATTTTTTTTTTTGATTTTTTTTTTTTTTTTTTATATATAAACATCGCAAAACATATTTTCCCCCTCCTTTCTTTTTTTATAACACTATATTTCAATTTTTTAAATATGCATCAACATTTCAAAATTTCTAATATATTTTACCCAGCACTGGGTGAGATTGGCCAAGATCCGTAGCAACGGCTATCGGGATTGGCCAGTGAGGATCCAATATTGGACAGCGTATTTGTGCGACTGGGGCTAGTCATCATAACCGGATATCCTAACCATTAAATTAATATCATTTGAGAAAACTTCGAATTTACAACACTTTCCGACTCATATCTTTCTAAAAATCTACAATCCGCCCAATTACCGTCGTGTTTACTCGTTTTAAAAACCAGAGATAGCAGAATGCGGTGAATGAAACCTCTCAAATCAAGCCGTTGAATTGACCCTACATCAATAATAAACAAATACCAAAACATAAAAGGGGGCAAACACTTCTTTTTTATTTTGAGGTAAATGGTAAAGGATTCTTGAACACTTTCGCTTTTCTTGCCAAGTTACAATATAAGAATTGTACGAAGAATCTTACCCATCCTCGATAAAGAGCGGAACACTCACAGATAGTGTCTCGCCAAAATGTCTCCTACCATTGGGAATCCGCCTCCTACACAACGATTCCTCGATAAATCATTGTAATCTTTTATACGCTTAACATTATTTCTGACTTTTCCAGAAGAATTAAGATAAGGAGTTGTCTGGAGATAAGCCTTTGTTAGTTAGAGTGTATCTTTTCGTTCTCGTACATTCTTGTTTTACAATCTAATCTACAAGTCCTTGCATCTGTTAGATAAAGTAATAGTTATGGTGCACAAATAGAAATAATACATTAAAATGAATATATAACAGTACAAAAATATCCCTGAAACACTCCAAACATTTACTTATAGGCAATAATTTGATGGGTGATATTTTCATGCTATGCGCGCAATTGTTTCTCTACAAGAATACGATTAAAAATGAAGGAACTTTGAGAAATGAATCCCTAAGATTTAAACTTCCAGACAGTGAAAGACAGAAAGAAGAGACAATTGGTATGACAGGAAAGAATCTTCCTGTTTCCAAAATTAGTTACAATATTGAAATGTGGTTACAAATTGTTGTAAGGTCTTTAGGCTGATTCACTAAGGCTACAGTGGTTCTGCAAGTCACACAGATGGATTATCAGTCTCTTATATTCACCCGTTTTCTTTATTGATATTTCCGTCGAAATGAAAATGGGCCCATCAGTAAACCATCAAACCAAAACATGACAAAATTTACAACCGGTGTATTTGAAATTCCATCCATGTCTAAACAGCTCAACACTCGTCTATTATTTCTGTTTCTCACTGTTTCACTGTCAGGCCATTTTAAAATCCTTTCTGAAAGGCTCTGTATTTGTAAACTTAAACGTGTTTATCGTGAATGAAATTGCCCCTGGTGAAATTTTTTGGAAAATAATTAAGGATGGTAAGTTAATTTAACCAGCATCTTAATCATATAAATCAGTTATTCTAAAACTGTGATCCGCTGACCACAGGTGGATCGTGGAGATGTCGAAAGTGTTTTAAATAAAATGCTCTTGGGAAATTTACTTACCAAGAGTGAACTTGTCCATCTCAGACCACTTGGTGGAGTGTCCAGAAGACGCACAATCAGAATAAATAATGTCAATTCCTACAATTTCATCTAAATTTTATTCATTAGACTTCTTCGCTATCTCATATTTAATATGTCTCTCTTTTTCACATGGCTGATTTGTTTAAAAACATAGCAGTTGTTTGTAATATGTAGCCATACTTAAGATCCATTCTAGAAGATTGACGTACATTTGCTGCCTCAAATGGTTTGGTCAAAAAATCATCAATTAATACTTCAAGTTTAACAATGTCGCCCGTTCGTTTTTAGATCTTTGATGAAATGTCTGCATCTTCTGTTTGAAGCTCTTGCATTTGAAATGATTTTCAAACAACTTACATGGTTTTTAAACATGATGAAATGCTTTGAGTTGGAATATATAAATCTTTTAAAAGTCTCGTTAATCAAATTTCTTTTCTACAACTTCAAATAGATACAGGTATTGATGATTTATTGAAACAAATTCGATGATGGAGAAGAAAATACAACACCTGAGTGGAGTCTGCGACAGAATTGTCTGCATTAAACTAGCGCTAATATTAAAGTTCATTTACAGTAATCATAGATCTTGCTAAACCATAAAGTAGTAAATTAAAACACTCGATAGCTGGAACCAATTTTAAATTAATATTTTTATCATATAGAGATGTATTTTGATATACAAGACATGTAACGTCATATAAAAAAGCTTTATTCATACATTATCATTTTTATGGTAAATAAATAGACCAACGTTTCAGTTGCTTGTAAAAAATGTTGGTGCAACCATCTGTTGGCATCAACCAAATGAAGTCATATTTAAATGCCCTAGTAGTTAACTTATTAATTATATTTAAATTTCTTAGCAAAATGGTTGAGGGCAAAATAATTCACAAGAAATCAACTAATATCGATTCAATACCTTGCGCTGCTTGAAGCTTTAAAAGCATCATTGTGCATTGAATTTTTTGGCCTATGCTTTCCTATTTATTCGCCTATGCATCATATGAATCACATGGACATCATATGGTGAATAGGCCAAATAATCGTAAGATGAGCCCAGGATAACAAATGGTTCTAAAGAGATAATTGCCTTGGTGCAGTACCGGAGTTCAAAGTTTACACAAAACACAATTTTGCTTTTTCAGCCGAAACAGCCTCTAAACAAATTGAATTCACTGTTTGATTTGCAGTCAGTCTTGTCACTGGTTGCATCTGCATAAATAAATTTCATTAGCACTTGGATCTCCTAGATTCAGATTGAAATCTTTAGTGGAGTTCTTGTTTAGTTTTAAGGAATTGCTTTTACTCAATCAACTGCAGATGTACTATTTGACCTTCCAAATAGGAATTCATACTGATACGTCAGGTCTTGTGAAATTGCCCTTGTATAAAGCGAAGCTCAAAATGCCCTTTACCATTTTAATTTTTCAATAATCAGGAGCATCAGCTACTCAGAAACACCTCAATTTTGGTTAGAGAACAATTGACTCATAACCGAATATATCTTTTCAGTTTCATTAAAATCAAGTATGTAGTTTCTAACTTTTGAAAAGTACAGTTTTTAACGTTATGAATTAATAGACAATTACAATTACTGTTACATCTGAGTACTTGAAAAAAAAAATAGGTGTTTTTTTTTTTTTTTTTTTTTTTTTTTTTTAAATCGATTATTGCATTTTCTACATTTGGTGAATAATTAAAGTTACTTCTGTCCATGATGTTTGGTATCAGCATTACGTTTTTAGTGAAATTTCCTATGCATATTTAATACATAAAAATCATTCTTTTAACTGAACCACCTCGTTAATGGAATTCTTTCTTGCGAAACATCACATGAAATAGCTTCGCCTGTCCTCCGCATTCAACTCCAATTAGAAGAAGGCAACGCGGAAGCGTTATGTGTAATGAAATTAAAACAAATAGCTTCGCAACATAATCTCTAGTTTTAAAATACCGTCTCTAGTTAAATTAGTCATGTTGCCTTTACTTTAATTAGAACATAAGTCAAGATTTATTATCCATTCACATTAAAGGGTTTTCCACAAAGCCGCAGTCGTAAAATGCTTTCTGGACTTTCTCCAATACTTTAATTAAAAGTGTCATCAAATTAGTTTAGAATTGAAGACTTTACACAGCAATTCTTTGCTCTTTGCCAACGCTGCTGTAAAATTCTTGGCACAACATGCGAATTAAGACGATAAACATCTCAGACGTAAAATAAAAATAAGAAATACATAAGAGATTTAAAGGGCACATTGATTACATTTCAACTGCATTAGTTAAGGAAAATCATTTTTTTTTTTTTTTTTTTTTTTTTTTTATTATTATTATTATTGAAATAAATTCAATAAATGATCAAACACGTATAATCCGCAATTTACAATAAAAAAATATCAAACCTATTTTTACAAGAACTTTTTAACGCTTCAAATTTAAAGGAAATTGCCGTAAATTTTAAACATATATTTGTTTAAATATATACCATTTCTTTCCTTTTTACCTCAAACACATACTGATAAATTGTTTTCTTACTCTATACATATGTTCCAAGATTTAACATTGGAATACATTGTGTAATTTTAGGCAGTGTACAGAATCAATAATAAAGCTATAAAATTTACTGAACAATTCAAACAAGTTTTGAAACGTTTTTAAAGTGAGTTCAAGATTCTTCAATAAAAGTATTGAACATCATTTCTACAAAAATTGACAGCAAACCATCAAATGTGTCTTTCTTCGTTCTGAACTTCCTGCATACGATGCAGTTTGTATGGTATGGTATTTTATGGTGTGACGTAATACCGTATGGTATTATATATATGATAGTTTAGTATTTAATGAGAAGATGTCGAGGGGACTCAATGTGAAGCGACTCTGTGGCACTTTACCAAATACAGCGATTCACCAATACCACTCAACTCTGGACGGGCAGCGTCGAGCATAGCCACGCCCCTTCAAGTGGAATGAAAGTAGACTCTCACACGTTGGCCTCGTATCTCGAGATTTTAACCATGTTTTTTCGGTTGTTTATATTAATTCTTAAATGTTATGTTTGATTATTGAAGAGTTTACATTGTCATTAAACAGGAGTCATATTTAATCTGCATGATCAGCACACACTAAAACTCTAATTGGCGGGTACAATGTCGACAATGCGTCGACTCGGTTTTGCTGTTTTAAAGATCTGGTTCTTCGCTTTAAACAATTCCCTTCATTTTTTGTTGGTTAATATAGCTCTTAAAAAAGTTTCATGAGATACTTTATTATTAATGTAAATGGTACGATTTATCGCTATACCGACTGTGTATGCACAAAATGTGCCTTGTTGAATTCTGCTTTCCAAATGAAGCTATTGGATAAATATCTAACTCAGATAAGCTTACTAGAGAATAATGAATCTAACCTTAAATAAGTAAAGCAAGCATTGCATACTTTACAGTTGGTCTTTAAAAATAAAATGCGTGTTCCTCCGAAACAAAACGGGAAATTTTTTCAAAAGTAAAAAGCTTCCAATTAAATAACTGGACAACTAAAATACGTGTAAATTCGGCTCAGTTTGAAAGAAATGAACAGGCTTGTTTAAGCTTTAAGAGGTACAAATAGAAAAAGAGAGAAAAAATTGAATAATAAATGATGCTAAAGATGCAATTTATTTTGAAGTCTTGCCTGTTTCAATATTTTAATACTTACATTTTTTTGTAAACTCCATATACCACTTTTAAAATCCTCCTGACCATCTGTGATCCGCTAATCATTTACATAATAAACAGGATGGTTAAATCCATTTACCATCCTTAATTATCTTGCAAAAACTTTCACCCGTCTCAATTTCAACGTTGAATGTTACCGAATATGAACTACAACCTCATTAGCTTTAGATATCTAAAACAGTTCACCAACAACCAATTATATGCTTCCTAATCTGGGAAACAAACGCACATTTGGATATTTTTTTATAAGAGAGACCTGAAAACTCTTTTTCTCTGAGTATTCTTAAAAGATAGTTTATGCTGCAGAATGATAAAAGACTAAATTAGACTAGTATATGTAATAGAAAGATAAAAGACCAAATTAGGTCCTTGCTAGTCATTACCATTGGCTTCGTAATGAAGCGTGGGAATGATGCACTCGTATGTGCCATTTGCGATGCACAAATGAGGCATCATCATCATTACTGCACGTTTTAGAGTGAAATCTCTCCACGAAGAAATTGAAATGGCTCTTCAATTAAAGAAAACATTTATTTACATTTTACTGAGTGATTTTATTTCACTGGGATTAACCCGTTTGGGGATTTGCTTTCTTTTTTTTCCAGAGTCAGCTTCTGCTTACCGACCAAAACTATAATTATCATTGAAATTTTTAAGTAATGATGTTAGCGTTATATTGATATCCGTTATAAAAAATGCTACTGAACGGTATTTACGATTAGAAAGGGGGCAATGAAATAGTTATCGGTAAAGGTGTGATACATTGTGTTTTTAAACAGTTGATTCTTGGTATGGATTTATTAAGTCCTCTTTTAACACTACGAATTTCAAGAGGCCAAATGGTATTGTAATGAGGAAACGGCCATTTAATCAATATGAAAGTAAAATAACTAGAAGGAAGGGAAAATGCTAAATTGCATTCGAATTAAGAATGTTTTCCCGTGCATACTTTTCCTGACAAGCGCAGCTGTAAAACATGTTTCCTTACGCACGTTGTTTTCATGCAGTAGAAGTTAGAAAGCTCAATTAACATAAAACTTATTTCCTTCGCATAAATTGCAATAGGTTTGTATGTTTTATACAATTGAACTCCCTTTTAATCGTTTTAAAAAATAATTCAGCATTGTACATCAAGTTTTATTCTATATTTTTTAAATCTAAGCTTCATCTGCTTTGACCTTTTTTTTATACTTTCCATTCACCCATTTTTTATCGAGATAGTTTAGTGCAGCTGTAAAACACGTTTCCCTGCGCATATTGTGTTCATGCAGTAGAAGTTGAAAAGCTACATTTCCATAAAACGCGTTTCCTTGGAATGCTACTAATCTTAACTGCTATAGTTAGTTTACAATTTCTGGTGCAAGTTCAATAAGGGAATGAATTAGTGAACATCGATATAAAATTAAACTAGGGATGTGGAACATCGCGCAACTTCCATGTACACTATAATATTGGTCATTGCAATTTCAGAGGTGGGGACGATTAGAACACGTTAAGAGGCATTAACACCGAGATTTTAATCAAAATCGTTGTATGCCACCACTAACCTGCACACAAAATGTTTACATCGTTGGTCAATTTCTTAGCTGTCATACTGACCATTTACACACGGATCGACATTTTTTCTAGATTACTTTTTTGAAATCAAAGTGTTCCAAAACGTAAAGAAATTTTTTTCTCCACCGAATACAATACTTTCATTTCCTTATGTAAACATATGGGTAATTGCAAGTTATAAAATACAGGCTTTGAAAGAAAAAATTGAATTAAGAAAAGGCTCGAAAATATATCTGCATCTTAAAACTGACTTACCACACAGCCAAAATTTACAAAATCATGTGAACATTGCATGCATAAATAATTAATTTCTATGCTACTTAGTTGGATAGAAGTAGACTACCTGATACACTTGGTACCATTTACTTCATTCTGAGTAATTTCATATCTTACAATAAAAAGTTAAACACGGAGTTAATGTACTTTAAAATTTCCCAAGAACATTAACCACTTCACCTTTATTTCTATCAACTACTCTTCAATTGTTAATCTTACAAGAAGAGGCTGTACCAACTTGCCAAGCACCATCCAAATATTTCCCCTCTAATTATTCCAAGGAATAACTTTCGAATCTCAAATTAAAGTTCCCGAGCCTACTACAACTGTATGAAGTGAACTTTAGAAACTATCTTTCCCTAGCATATTAGAACAAATTGCTCGATTTAAAATCGTCCCACTTCCAGAGAATATCCCCTTCTCGGGTAAGAAGCGATTGCTTCACTGTAATAAGCAGCTCTTATTGGGATAAGACTGAATCCTAGATAAAGATTCACGCTCCCTTGCTCCTCCTTCCTCAGATTAATCTCTTCGCGTAATTGTAAATTTCTGCTCGTTGAGCTTGGGTTGTGCATGGCGAGCCCATTAAGTTTGGTCTGTTTGCTCATATCTCTTCGGAAGCATTCCTGAACAACAACAGGCTGAGGGGAGCACTTTAGATGAGATCAATAGGGACACAGGTGAGATGGCTGATTTGCAGACAGTGTGGCGCCATCTCTTGGGATGAGTTGAAAGCTTGTGCTCTCTATCTTATCGAATGTATTTGAAAAATGAAGCAATTCCAAATTCTTCATTTCCAGCAAAAGCGTGTTGAATAATAAAACCCATAAAAACAAAGTTTTTAATATAAATCCGTTATTTGCATCGCTAATTTTTATATTCATTAACACAGCACCAATTCTTTAAATAGCTTATGTTTGGTTTTGGCATCTTATTTTAAATATTAAAAACATCTCTATCAGCAAAATATGTAGTAAACTACTTTTCAAAATTTATTCATTGAAAACGAATGTGAATTCATGCACTCACATCCAAACATCTTTTATTTATTCTAATTAAAACAATTTATTTATTTATTTATTTATTTATTTATTTATTTATTTATTTATTTATTTATTTATTTATTTATTTATTTATTTATTTATTTATTTATTTATTTATTTATTTATTTATTTATTTATTTATTTATTTATTTATTTATTTATTTATTTATTTATTTATTTATTTATTTATTTATTAAAACAATTTTGGCAACAGGAAAGAGTTTCTTCAATAATCGGCTCAATGTATATGCAACGCGATTGAATGACGTCAAGTTGGTTTTTTAGTATTCCGTAAAAGCAACCTTTTAGTGAGAGTGACAGCCACCAAAATTTGATAGAATGCATTGTTATCGATATCAAATCTATCTGCCACGTTTCATTCCGATTGGATAACGCCAAGAGGGGTAATTGCCAATCATCAACAAACATACTCACAAACATGCACACAAAATCAAAGTTAATATAAGGAATTTAAAAATCACAGACTGCATGAACTTGAAGCCGAAATGTTTTAAAATAAATTTGTGAATGAATTACAACTTGATAATTTGATAAAAAACGAACTTTTAAGACAAAATATGTAAGAAAAAATCGCCAGATTTAGTCGAGCTTGTTTATTCCTGAGCTGCAGGCATATAATTATCTAACACTTCATGGAATGGCAATACACAAATTTGTACTATATGCAACAATTAGGAATCAATGAATTATTAGTTCCCTGTTGTAATTTTACATTTTTAGCTTTTGAAAAATAAATTGCCATACTGCTTCAATATAATAACAAAACTAAAATTCTTCATTATAATTGATTCTATGTTTTATTATAGCATTTGTATGTGATGAAACTATATGCTTTTATTTTGGGGTTTTTATTCATGCTAAAATCATCGGTGTAGTATGGAAAGAAAAAAAGAAAAAAAACACGAAATGTATGCTGAAACAGAACTAAATCACCTTCAACTTTATTTGTAAATATATTATGAGTACAGCCAAGTAAGTTTACAACATGAAAAATATTTATCTTCTAAACAAGGAAAAGTACTTATGAAAATCATCAGGTGCCAAAAGTGCATATGTTCTTCTATAACATGTGCACCATAAGATACTATTTGTGCTTCAATTATTTGTTACTAGTACTGATACAGATGCTCTTATAAACTACTATTTAGCTACGTGTGTATACTTTTCCTAAAGTTAAAGAAATAGTACTGTTTGTAGTTACTATAACACTTTACAGCTACTATAGCTGTAAGCAAACTAGCAATGAAAATATCTATTACCGATGAATTCAGTGTATTTTAACGTTGTTTAGAAAATAGACACACCTTGTCAGTTTTACCGCTAAGGAAAAAAGATAAACTAATTAAGTTATTTTGCTGCTTCATGAATGGAAGGCAGCACAATAGGAATGTTTGTAAGTGCAACTTGTTCAAGGAATGACCTTATTATGCACCACCATGACCAGACAGTGATTTAAAAAAAAGATTAACAAGAAACTGCTTCCCGATTGCTTTAAAATCAAACAACACATTTTATTTTACTATTTTGACCTCAAAGTTCTTTTTACTGAATGAATACTTTTCAGTGCGGAACTAGCTATAGACGGCGACTGAAAGCCTAGATACCCCATCGAATATCATTTTAAATTTGATTTTAATTCAATGGGGTATGTGGTGGTCACCTATACAAATGACTGATACATCTCCTAAACACCGGATATCTCTTTTGAATAGGGGGTAGATTATCTGGCTGGAAAACCAAAGGTCGCACGATCGATCCCCAGCGATCGCAAAAAAAAGCTGCTACGACTTATTGGTGACAATAGGACAACTGAATCATGCTGCTATCTATCAACCCCTTCTGCAAATACTGCACGACATCCACACTGTCATCTCAACATCTTTGGCGACTCACTGCCAAACAGCAAGCAACCTCCGGCGACTCACTGCCGCAAGCATCTCAATCGTTCGTCCTTTCGCGACTCGCAGGAAAGGGTCTATGTGAAGGTCTAGTGTACAAATAACCGATACAACTCCGACCTCCTAATTAAAAAATATTAAGCACTTTTAGTAACAGTGGAAACCGTGTTGTATGTCCTTCTACTTGTTTTTCAACTGGAGCCTAGTTAAAAGTTTTAAAAGTTATCCTCATTCGCTCTGAACTTTACAGACCTAATACAAAGTTTTCCACAATATCAAGATCGTCAGTACTTTACTTCAAGCTAAAACAATAAAGACAGACGTTCCCGATTTATAATACACACACTGTATTACGTGCAAACAGTATGCCCTCGTCCAGATGACGTTGACTTCTCAGGAGGTCGACACGAAGACGCGGGAAAAATGAGAAATCCCCCTCTTCGTATCAGTTGAGGAATTTTCAGAAAGGGTTTGGAGGAAGTAAAAAAAAAATCCCTAAACCATTTCCGCGACAGCTGAAGGAAGAAGTGAACACATTTTTCCATTTTCACTAGAAAACTGAATCGTCATCGGAGCGGACTTTGAGGGGTTTCCATGACACGTCTCTTCCGACATCATATAACGATCGGGACGCGATATATATTTTAAAATGGATATGTGTTTCCCTCTCCATTTTTCGAAACAGATGTTTCCAAAATCAATTCTCCGTCATAAATTTTTATCAACGTCGCTCACGGTCCTAGAGCATCCGAGATTTCTTCTTTTTCGGGAGAGAGAACAATAGACACAAACTATGAATGTAAAGATAACAACAAATAAAAGACTAGTAATTCTATCTATATGTCTAATATCCTGATATTGCAAAGCTGCTTCATTTTTATGTTAGTATTGCAAAAAATAAATAGATCCCAAAAGAGTTGATTTTGAAAACTGTAGACTGTAGAAAATAAAGCAAGATTGAGGACTGTTCGAATATTATTTTCAAAGTCATGGATGGAATACTGTCACAAATATACTGCTTTTGTTCAGACATCATACAATATTTATTTTTATAGCACAGAAAAATCTTACAGTTTTATATTTCATTTTCATTAAAGTTGATCCGTTGGTAAAATACTGTTTTTTATATTTTTTCTCTGAAAAACAAGAAACTCTGTGTACTTCTGAAGTACTCTAATATGAACAAAATTCTACAATTAAAAATGTATTAAAAAATACTTTTCGCTCATTGTTAACTGTCCATATTGCCCTGCAAGCACAAAAGCGGTATTAACAACTTAGGACCACGAACGGGCGCCACCGCTTCTGGCCTCTGATGTGGCTCAGTATAATAAGCCCTCTAGGATTGCATGTTTCGCTTGCATGTTCGGCTTGTCTGAGTGACTGAAGCGATGGCTCGCGTTTGTCATTTGAGTGGCTCTGTATAATAAGGCCCTTACATCAAAATGCGAAATGGCGATTTAGTGTTTAACCAACTCTTAATGTTTCCCGCTCAAATACGAACATTAAACTTCCCCATTGTGTAGAACCAATTATAGAGCACCATCTGGCAACAACTCAAAAAAAATGTAGATACCCTCTATGCTTAGGAAGAAGTCCTAGTAATGATCATTCCCTATACTTGCTATGTTATGTCTTGTTATGTCCCTATACTTGCTATGTTATGTCTTGTTATGTAACTACTTTGTATAACAACCTTGAAATTTGATGAGTAGGTACGAAAATGATCACTTAATGAAATGACACGAATTAAAAACTCGAAAATATCGTCTAATATATTGTTACGAATTTTTGTATATTTGTAAATATTTCGTAGTGTTAATTTTGTAAATAGGAAAATTAATATACATCTCGCATAAGGCAGTGCAATAGTTTGTCTTAACTTGGCTTCCCTGCAATGTGTGTATTAATGCTTGATAACGAGTTTTACAGAGATAACGCTGGGAAGCGAGTTTTACAAGGAGCAGGGCATTTAACATTATGGTAAGGGCAATCTCGTCAAATTGGCGAGATAGAGCCAAGTTGGCGACGGTTTTGGAGACTAATTTTTGTCTCCAAAATTGGCGAGAAATCGTCAAATGTCGTCAAACTTGGCGACCATTTGGTGACATTTTCGGTCCCCATGTACATGTATAGGACTTTTCGACTACGATCTGGAAAGTTCTCCAAATATCTACCTATAGAAGTTTCAAGAAGGTTCACCGCCTCCCCTATATAAGCCAGAGTTAGTTAGTTGAGTCAGTGAGTTAAATTAGTCAGTGAGTTGACCTGAATTACTGAGTTGAGATACTGAGTCTCAGTGAGTTCCGAAAGTGAACTGTATTGCATTGCCTTTTGCAGCGGTTTTAGAAGTTGTGTTGTCAAGTTTTTAACTGCTGTTTTGTGCTCTATTGTTGTGAAAAGAGCTGTATTGAGTCTACTAGAACGAGAAGTTCTGGAGTTGTAAGAGAATCTGTGAAGAGTTATATCGGAATAAATTTCTGCAAGTTTTGATCTGCTTTGGCTTCAAATCTTTCGAACCCATACAATGCAACAATATTTTATTTTATATTCGCATCATGTAATGCATATGATGCAATGGCATCACTTGCGATAGTCTTTTGCTACTTTAATTTTCATAGACATTAAATGAAAACAGTTTATGACATTTCATTAAGTGATCGCACCGACCTACCAAATCTCAAGGTGGTTATAAAAAGTATTTTCTAAATACACTGGGCTGTGCATAACAGTTACATTATATTTTATAATTTGTTTTACCAATGAAATTCATTTAAAATGTGATAAATAAAATGAAACTTAGTCTCTCCTAACCATTCCTTTTGGAAACTGATTGATTCAATGAAACATCTCAGAAATTGCCATTTCTTTAATCCTCTGTTGTAGAAATCTTTTTCTGTAGCGTACAACCAACCAACATCGTTACTCTACTGATATGCCGCTGATTTCTACAACTATTATTTCACGCAAATGTTATTAATGACAACTATTATTACATTTTAGTTGCTATAATATTTCAATTATTATTATCATTTTACAATTATTACATAATATTAACTAATACAGTTATTATTTTACAGCATTTGTAGCCAATTAATAGTTTACAGTCATTATTTTTAATCTTGTCAAACATTGTAGATTCCTTTAAAAGAAAGTCAAATCTTCAAAATAATATAAATATAACAAAAGGCTACAAAAGCAAACAGTACATTTAACATTTTGGAGAAACAAAACAAATCTCCGAGAGGCAGAGTAAAAAATAGAAATTTAAATTATACCTCAATAAAATATCATTTAATCAGTTGAACTTATTTAATGGACAAGGTGAATGTATCGTTTTTATTATTTTATTTATAAATTCATGAGTTACTTAAAGTATATGTTTTTCTATTTATTTGTGGACCTATAGAGATTTAAAGTGGGGATTCCCTCGTACGACAACACTTTCGTCAAACTTAAGAACACTATTTAAAATAATTTGAATTGTTACATTCCATATCGCAATGTCTAAGTTTTCCCGCGACTTCAGCAGTTCACTGAGGCGTAATAAAAACTAGAAGTGTCAAACACTTTCAATTACACTCTATTACTGGGTACTGCATTTAAATTTGACATGGATTAGTGTTACCTTTCATATTTTAATTAATTTAAAAAAAAGTCCAGTTTCACTACATTTTTTACGATTATTATTATATCGGCAAAAAAAGTCAAATAGCAAAATCAATTTTGTGTTTTCGAATAGTTATTACATAATTAAATACAAACACAAAAGAAGTAGACAGACTAGAAGCATGATGTCCAGCTAAAAGTAATCAATGACTTTTAACTATCCCCCTAATGAATATTCAATTTTCTTTGAACATACCGCCCTAATTGAATTCACTCTATCCACAGGCAAACAATTCCATTCATCAATCGCCCTATTGTTGAAATAATGTTATCTCCTCTCTGTATTAAACAGCAATTTAAAATCCTGGAACCTCATTCTATTTATCTGTTATAAATTCCAAATCCTCATTCTCATTCTGTTTAATAATTTTGAACAAGTTTTTCTCTCCTGCAGCAATATTTGAATCTATCACTATATTTGAATGTACCCTGTACTCCTGCAACTCCATGTTTTTTTTTAAATATGGTGACGTAAATTGCATTTGCATATTCAAGATGTGGTCTAACTAATCTCCTACACAATGCTGGAATTTGTCGCTAGATTTAGTGGAAAAACTTTTTTTAATAAATCCTAAGATCCGATTATCCTTTATACTGGCTGTTTCAGATTGATGAGATATTTCGAAATCATAATTTACCAACACGTCTAGAACTTTTACGATATCGCCAATGTTGATTTTAACACATTTCTATTATTGTGCTCCGTGTACAGAACAAGACATTTAGTAATTGATATATCTTATCTACAACCTCTCACTCAGAAAATTTGCTTAAATCATCTTGAAAATGTATTATCTACTAGCTAAATACCCGTGCTTCGCTAAGAAATTTTCACATGTGCAATATTTTACCTAGCTGTGAGGTCTCGCGTTGAGGAAATCTGTCATTCGTGTATAGGAGCCAGTTTTTGGCGCTTCGCTCGCAGAAAGGTTCATTGCTATGCAAAATCTAGCTCGCTTCGTTAGCTGAAAAGTTCATGGACACATAAACACAGGCTTATTTCACTCGTTAAAAGCTTCATTGCTATGCAAGTATAGGCTAGCTTCGCTCACTGAAAGGTTCATTGCCGCTTAAGCATAAGCTCGCTTCACTCACTAAAATCTAATTGCTACGTAAAGACTTAATATTGGAAGCCTCTTCCTTGTCAAGAAAAAAAAAATTCCCCGTTAATACAATAATACAACACCCCTTTCAGGTTATTTTAACACGTGTTTGTGGAAAGCAAAATCAGAGGCTAAAGCTACTTATGTTGAAACTTTCAGAGATCTAGGCCTATTCGAAGTCGCTATTTGTAAAAAAATTAATTGAAAAACAAATTAAAATTTTAACATTCTTTTTGTCAGTCCATTTACAAGGCCAAAACTACTTGTGTTGAAAATTTCAGAAATGTAGCCCAATTACCAATCGTTTTGTAAAATATTTGTTAATTAATTAAAAAAAAAAATCTGTGTTTCAAAAATCCAATTAGAAGGCCACAACTATTTATGTTAAAAATTTCAAAGCTGTAGCCCTATTTAAAATTGTTTTGTAATGTATATATTAATTAATTAAAAAAATTAATTAATAACGAATTAAACAAAAATTTAAAATTCTGTTTTTCTAAAGACCAATTAGAAGGCCAAAACTACTTATGTTGAAAACTTTAGAGCTGTAGCCCAATTATGTAAAATATTATTTATTTAATTAATTAATTAATTAACTAACTAAAAAATTAATTAAAAAGAAACTTAATAAAAATTTAAAATTCTGTTTTTCAAAAGTCCAATTAGAAGTCCAAAACTACTTATGTTGAAAATTTCAGAGCTGTAGCTTATTAGTAGTCGTTTTGTAAAATGTTTATTAAATAATTAAAAAATGTAATTAAAAAAGAACAAAATAAAAATTTAAAATTCCGTTTTTTAAAAGTCCAATTAAAAGGCCAAAACTACTTATATAGTAAATTTCGGAGATGCAGCCGTATAAGAAATCGTTTTGTTAAATGTTTATTGATTAATTAAAAAAAATTAATTAAAAAAGAACAAAATAAAAATTTAAAATTCTGTTTTTTTTAAAAGTCCGATTAAAAGGAGAAAACTACTTATGTTCAAAATTTCAGAGCTGTAGCCCTATTAGATATCGTTTAGTAACATATTTATTAATTAAATAAAAAAATTAATTAAAAAAGAACTAATTACAATTTTAACATTCTGTTTGTGATGTGTACAATTAGAAGGCCAAATCTACTTATACTGAAAATGTCAGAGCTCTACTCTAATTTTAAGTAGGTTTCTATAGATCCACAGAGCCACAGACAATTCCAATGATTTTTAAATCATCCGCGAAAACATTAAAATTTCTTGTAGTATCTATAATAATAAAACAAGCTGTGTGTCAGTCTGTCTGTCTGTAGCTCTTTGGATCTATAGAAACCTACTTAAAATTGGAGTAGAGCTCTGAAATTTTCAACATAAGAAGTTTCGGCTTTCTAATTTAATGTCTGTCAAACAGAATGTTAAAATTTTAATTAGTTCTTTTTTAATTAATTTTTTAATTAATTTATTTTTCACAAAGTAACTTCAAATAGAGATACAGCTCTGAAATTTTCAATATAAGTAGTTTTAGCCTTATAATTGGACTTTTGAAAAACAGAATATTAAAATTGTAATTAGTTATTTTTAATTAATTTTCTTAATTAACAATTTTTTTATGAAACGACTTCTAATAGGGCTACAGTTCTGAAATGTTCAACATAAGTAGTTTTGGACCTTCTAATTGGTCTTTTATAAAACACAATTTTAAATTTTTATTTATCTCTTTTTTAATTAATTTTTTTAGTTAATTAATAAATATTTTACAAAACGATTTTTAATAAGGCTACTGCTCTGAAATTTTCCACATAAGTAGTTTCAGCCTTTTAATTGGACTTTTAAAAAACAGAATTTTCAATTTTAATTTAGTTCCTTTTTAGTTAATTTTTTCAATTAATTAATAAATATTTTACAAAATGATTTCTAGTAAGGCTACAAATTTTGGCTCTAAAATTTTCCTCAGTAGTTTTGACCTTCAAATTAGACTTTTGAAAAACAGAATTTGGAAATATTATTTGTTTTTCAATTAATTAACAAATAATTTACAAAACGATTTCTAACTGGGCTACATTTCTAAAATATTCAACACAAATAGTTTTGGCCTTCTAATTGAATTTTTGACAAAAAGAACGTTAACAAAATTTGTTTTATAATAATTATTTATTTTTTTTATATTTTCACAAAAAGCGACTTCTAATAGGTCTAGAGCTCTGCAAGTTTCAACATAAGTAGATCTGACCTTCTAATTTTACGAACATCAAGTGTTAAAATATTCTTAAAAGGGTGTTGTATTACAGTTATTAACTTGGAATGTTTTTATTATTTCTCGATAAGGGAGGGGCTTCTAATATTAAAGCTTTACGTAGCAATTAGTTTTTAGTCTGTGAAGCAACCTTATGCTTACGCAGCAATGTACCTTTTATCGAGCAAAGCGAGCTCATGTTTGCATAGATATGAACCTTTCAACGAGTTAAGAAAGCCTATGCTTATGTGTCAATGAGTTTTTCAGCGAGCGAAGAGAGCTCGGTTTTGTGTTGCGATGAACCTTCCTGCGAGCGAAGCACCAAAAATTGGGGCCTATACACCAATGACCTATTTCCGCAACGCGGGGCCTCACAGCTGGTTAAAATATGTCACATGGAAAATTTCGTCGTGGAGCACGGGTATTCAGCTAGTTATTACTTTATAACAATATTAGCTCAAGTACCGATTCCGGTATTTGAACCGGTTTCGGGATGGTGATATTGAGAACGAACAGTTCAAGTTTGTTTATCAACTTTTTATGGGAATCATGAAATTGTATAGGATTTCAGAGCTGGGGATGTTACGAACACCTTAATGGGCATTACCACACCGATTTTGATCATATCATTTTTTTTTTATTTTTTCCCTAGACAACTTGTTTTTTAACTCAGTCAGAGCTGACTACGATAGTAAAAACATGCACTCCGATTTGAAGAATCTCCCATAGGAACAGAGGCATCAGATATGTTTCCCCAAGCCGCCATAGGTGTCGTTGCCAGATGGTTTTGTGCGCAAAATTAAAGATAAACAAAGGTTTGATTTTCTGATAAAAGCAGTAAACGGAGAATATCCCTCTTTTCAGCTAATCCTCTTCCAGAAAGCGCATATGGAACAAGAACAAATCAAACGAAGAAAAAAATTGTGTTTACATTTCTTACAGAGCCGATAAAATATTTAAAAAAGTATGTGAATTTATATTACTTTTACAATAATACAAATTTCTTACATTAAAATGTAATTATTCCAGCTACTTTTTTAATTTTCAGCAGAACAAGAATTTTTTTTATTGCTCTTTAAATTTCTGTAAGCTAATACATAAAAATCAATTTTATCATTCAAATAATACATTTTCTGCTTTAAGTTTTGTTATCAAAATAACGAGGATGATAAACGAAAAGTTTATAATTTCATTTATAAATTTTTTTTTAAAAAAAACAGAGTTATTTCTTTCAATTTCAACACGATAACATCACCTTAAAATTACTTCGATTTTTCTTGTTGGTTTGTTTAATATCCATTGATTTTATGTTGAAAGAATATGAAATAAACAGGCTCATTATGTTCTTACGGAAATACGTTCACATGGAATTTGTATAAACAAGGCATTAGATATATAACTCTAAAACATATCTACAGTGGCACCCAAAAGTCTTCGTACACTTTAAAAACTTGCAGAAAAAGTGCTGTAGTTTGGAATTGAATTGAAATATTAACTTCATTTTTTTTTTTTTTTTTTTTTTTTTTTTTTTTTTTTTTTTTTAGTAGATTGTTAATTTAATTATGAATGAAACCTAACATTTTTAAAAAAAGCATTAATAAGTTTTATTTTTATAAAAATATAGAATCAAAGAAAAAAAGATCCACAAAAGTGTTCGTACAACATAATATATTCTGATAATGTCATTTATAAAATACATTTTTTTTTTTTTTTTTTATTGACTTTTAAGGCGTCTTCTCACTTTAGGCACCTCGAAAATAGGCTATTTTCGCGATTTTTTTTTCGAGGATTTTTGCAAACAATTATGGGATAAAATGGATCCTATATAATAAACACATCTTTCAAGTACAAGAAGAAGAAAAAAAAAATATTTTTTTGAACAATTATTATAATAAAACAGTAGCATCGAAAAACCCGGTTAGAAATGTAATGTTCGTGGCTTGTTGATGAAATTTCGGAAACTATCCGGCCGATTGTCATGAAATTTGAATGACATATTCTTCATAGTTATGGCTATAGCGCATATCATCAGATTTTTGAAATTTTGATTTGAAGTATTTTTTTTTTTTTTTTACAAAAAACTGCAAAAAAACGCATTTTTTTTTTTTACTTTTTCGAAATACGTGCGCCATTTTGTTATTTCAGCCATTTATTAACAAAAATCTGTTGATATGCGCTATAGCCATAACTATGAAGAATATGTCATTCAAATTTCATGACAATCGGCCGGATAGTTTCCGAAATTTCATCAACAAGCCACGAACATTACATTTCTACAAGGGTTTTTCGATGCTACTGTTTTATTATAATAATTGTTCAAAAAAATTAAAAAAAAAAAAAAATTGTACTTGAAAGATGTGTTTATTGTATAGGATCCATTTTATCCCATAATTGTTTGCAAAAATCCTCGAAAAAAAATTGCGAAAATAGCCTATTTTCGAGGTGCCTAAAGTAAGAAGACGCCTTAAGCAATGGATTGTCTGTAATATTTGCAAGCGAAATCAACAAACAGCAGTCTAAAATAATATTTGCAAGCGAAATCAACAAACAGCAGTCTAAAATTGCTCTATATTAACGTAGTAGTAGTAAATGTATTCTACGTATGGCTAATATATTAAATTTATTCCATTTAACTGTTTAGTATGTAATAAAACGTTTTAAACAAGGAAACAGAATTCAAAACCAACCAAAAAGATATTGCCCAACACAGTTATATGAACACAAAAAAAGATTTATTACAAGAAAATGTAAGAAAAGTTCACTTTCGTGGCCTATAAAAGTTTCAGAATATAAAAAAACTAGAAGTGTGGAACATCGCACAACTTTCAATTACACTATAATACTGACGAGGAATTGTGTTATTTACCGTTATTATATTTTCATCATTCATTTAGAAAAAATGGCCAGTTTGGTGACATTTTTTGCGATAGTTCTTGTATGTGTCTTAAATATATATATATATATATATATATATATAAAACTCCGTCAAAATCGTGATTTTGGTGATGATCCCTTATATTATCCTTTATTATAAGTGAAACTGGCTTGATAAGAAAAAACGATTGATAATGATATATGCTCAAGGAAAGAAGACTCTATGTTGATGACATTCGCTTTTCAACTTTTTACGCCGTTAAAACATTTTTAGGGAAATTTCGGAGGTGGGGATGTTTAGAACACCTTAAGAGGCATTACCACAACGATTTTGAACAAAAACGTTAGAGCCGTTTTTTATCAATTACTGAAAAACATGATTTTTTCAATGGCAGCTACCTTATGCGCAGGCGCGATTTTGACGAAAACCTTTATAGTAGGTCCCATGGCCGCCACTAACCCTCATACCAAATTTGAACATCATAGGTCAATTTGTTCGGGAGTTATGCTGACCACATACACACACAGACAGAATTTTTTTCTAGATCACATTTTTAAAATCTGGATATTCCAAAACGTGGAGAAATGCAAAAAAATAGGGGAAAAAAATGTTGAGCTAATGCTATACTTTTCTTACCCTATGTATTCAATTGCCCATATGCCCCACATATAGGTAATTGGAAGTAAAAAAAATTGACTTCAATTTCACTTGAAACTGCTTGAAAAGTAGTCATATCAGTTAGACTCATGGGTGTTCTGCCAGAAGAAAATATTTGTAAATGAAAAATATAGAAAGTTTGGCCATTTTTTTTAAAACAAAATTAAAGATACATAAGCCAGAAAGGTATTATAATCATGTCTTATTTGAAGATAAAAACAAATTTAACAGTTTTGGTTGTGATGTCCGTATTATTGTGTGGCGAAGAAAAAATTATGAACTAAATCCCAAGAGCTAAGTGGGAACAGTAAAGCGTGAAGGTGGAAGTTTCCTTGTGAGCATTAGGACTTGGTAAATTGGTGTTTAATGATGGAATAAGAAGACTTTTAGGAGATATTTTTCGTGTTACTTTTAAGTTAATGATTTTTTTCTAAAAAAAAGTTTTACTATGCCCCAAAAATATTTTATGTAGTTTTATTAAGATGAAATTAAATATATTATTTAAAAAATCCTATTCTGAAATATTAATACTTATGCAATATTTTATTGAAATTCGTAAGTGTACGAAGACCTTTGGGAGCCACTGTATAAGAATATGTTGGAAGAATTTCGACTATTCGAAATATATATGTATATATATAACTCCGCCTCCATCTCGCTAACGCTCGCCAACCACTTGGATTACTATGCAATGCCCTTGGCTCGCTTTGCTAGCTTCAAAGTGAAGCATTTAAAATATGCAATAGCAAAAGCTATTTCAGGTGCATAATGCCATGAAACTGAAAACGTTTTGTTATTTATGAAGAGTCAGAATACTTGCCATGTCATTAGCCTACTGCTGTCGGGACGAGTTAAGCAGGGACAGTGTGGCAACGCAGTAGAATGTTCTTAGAAAACAACAAAAATAAACAGTATCGTACATATATTTAAAAAAGATCGGTTATTTCATTGAACAAGTTAAATTTATGAGCTGGTTTCGTATAAAGCGACAAAATAATTAAAGTTGCGTTATCGAATTTTTTTAACGAAGCAATCATATGTTCGCATGATCTTTTTTGCGATACTTAGAAAATAAAATAAAACAGTGAAAGGCCAATTGCCGTCATTCAATCGACCGGAATTTTTTTTAAAGCAAATTTGGGGAGAAAATTAGCCCTATTTCGCCAAAAGTTTTTTTTTTTTTTAAATTTCGTATGACATTTTGAAGTTGAGTAGGTGGTTTTATTCGTTATTTTGATAGTTTTGAATTCGTAATAGCTGAATTTGCACTGATTAGAAATGAATATAGGTTCAGATTTACTGCACAATGCCTCTTAGCAACTTTTTGAAAGTTTGCGATTTAGTGCTGAATGCAACCCGGTGACCTCCGGAATATGTTCCAGCAGATAACTTTTCCGAAAAGTCTGGTATAACCGGAATTCTAATCCAAAAGAAATTTACACATCTTGGATCTATTTATTCTTGCATCATCGTAACTATTAAATCAATACGTTTTAAATAGGCAACAATGTATTAGTCAAATTTCAAAAGATATATTGTGATTGGCTGGATTACTGAATTTGGAAATTCGTGCATAAAGAACATTTAGAAGTTTTGTGTTTTGTGATCGGATGTTTGAAATCGTTGCCATTCTGCTTTCTGAAATACAGCCGAATTTGGACGTTACGCAAGAGAATTATATAAATAAATATATATTATATATATATGTCATATGTTTGTTGTTATAGAATTCTAGAAAAACTCCATTCCTATTGGATACTATTTCGCACAGAAACTAGTCACGTTGCGCCCTCTATGTGTTGCTCACTTGCAAATTTTTTTATTTTTTTATTACAATGATGTAATACTTTTCTTATCCTAAATTGAAATATAAAGTAATTGAATTGTTGAATATATTATAATATACCTTAAATTTTTATATGAATATTATGAACATGTTGTTTGACTGTAACGTAATTTCTTATAAATTATATTTACTTTTAACCATCGTAAGTTAACTGTAACCGTGATAGCTTTTTCAACATTGTTGTAATTTTATAAACAAATGAAACTTCGAAAATTATTTCCAAGTTTAATATTAAAGAGTTAAGTGCTATGATACGAGTATTCATTAGTGGTAATATTTACTGAAAATGTAATTTTGACGAATACCTTTTTCATTTTGTCAACCATCGAACAGGAACATTTGAATAATGTTCCTTCTTCTATGATGATTTTCTCTTTCAAAAATGGAGTGAATTTTATCGAAAAATTGTATACTTTTAAAGTTTATAACTCTAATATGGAACATTTGGTTATTGAAATTAATTGATTTTTATATGTGCCGTTTGGGGATACGTGATGGATCTGTGTTAAATCGAATAAGTGAAAAATATCAGTTTTTATCAAATTGCATACAAATGCAATTTATCATCAAGTATTGTAATAATTTATTTAAATTAAAATCTCACATCCGTACCATATATTTTAATTAAAGCACAAAAATTTAAGTACTTAAAATCATAATCATTTTTTATTCTGAAAAATAATATAAGGTAAAACTTCCAAGTACTGTACGGATTCTACTTCAAGAATTCTTTACATTAAACCAAATTGTGGCAACTATAGACTTGTTATTAAAAAAATGACGCTGGCTCACATTTGTGCAATTCCATGGTAAAAGGGACAAATATGTATAATTTTAAATTAATTACTGAAGTGAATACATTTTATTTATAGATAGGTTCCATATTTTCATAATTTACCTCTATATTTTAATAACTAATGACTTATTTCAAGTTTTAACTGTCTAACAGTAACTGTTAAAAATCTTGTGAACTTTAAAATAGCAACATTTCATTCAGCCAAATGTAACCACTGGTGCTTTCTTAAAATCTGAAATTAGTTCCATTTTGTAATATTGAAGTTAATAAGTTGTTTTTAAGAAATTATTGAAGCATTAATTTTTGGCAAGTACTTTTTTCTTATTTTTGTGTTGTTGTTCTAAACTAATGTTAGTCTTTTACCAAATTAGAACAATTTTTGTTCCGCAGGCAGAAATTTAAATTCAATTATAATAATAATAATTGGTGATGTCTTATACTTTATAAAGAACAATAAAAGGACACAGACTTTGGAAAGAAATATCAAGAATATTTCAAGTTATTTTAGTTACAGATTATCTAGAAATAGAGCAGTAACGGACAAACATTTTACAAATTTACCTTGAATTCTTATTGAAAGCTTATTTAAAGTATACATAGATGTTCTGTTTAAACTTATAGACAGTTTTACATGCATCTCAGATAAGCTGCAAGGCACACTTTGTAAATGTGGCGATTACAAAAATAAATTCTAGAAGGAAATAAGTTATATTATTAGCTTAACTAGAGATGATGCCTTGCTTGAGTTGCATTAGGCTTAGCGGATAACAGATGAAGAAGAAAAAGTATGCCTTATTTAATAGGAAGACATGTACAATCTCAAAAAACAATTTTTGTATTTTGTAAGTATTGTAAAAAAAATAAAAAAGCAATCAAGCTATTTTAATGTGTTGCAAAAATTTACTAAAGAAGAAACAGCTTCCCATCAAGTTCTAAACAATTCAACAAGATGAGGTCCAAAGTACCCACTGGCAACAAAACAAGGTTACATTATATACAGCTTGTATATGCTAGTTAGGAGAGGTACTTTCTTATGTTATTGTGTTTAGTTATATGGCTCATGACAAATATGCAGTATTTTTTTTTTTTTTTAAACTTTCTGTTAATTAAAGAGAGATGCACAAGAAAGGATTAAATAATTTGTCATCAACAAATATCCTGAGGAAGCGGTACAACACTTCAAGCTACGCTACACCTTATCAGTAATAACTCTATGACGCTAAAAACTGGCATTTTTTTAGACCACTCACGAGAAGAGAACAATAGATGACATCGGGGCACTATTAAAAAGATAGGTTATGAAAGCGCAGGAATGTGTTGTTACAGATGAAAATACCTTTGCTAAATTTATTACATTGGCAGAATTTGCCAAAAATTAAAACTAATGTCATTTTTTGTTACAAAGAAAAGGTAGAAAAATACATTGAGGAATTGGATAAGATCTGGCGTGATGTGCCACAAATTCCAGTAACACGCAGAGTGCATTGTGTCTGATCCAGTTTTGGTAAAGTTGCCCATATGTCAAAGAAAATGGAAGGTGATATCGTACAACAAGTAACAAATAAAGGGATCTGTCAGATGATGTACATCATCCCGGAGCTGCACATTAGAAAGAATAATCACTGGTTTAATAGACCAAGCCCTTTACATCAGCCTTGATAAAGCCAAATTCTAAAACATCCATTAAACTAAGCCATTTAAAACCAGTTTAAAGAAGCCTAAACCTTTATTATCCAGCCAAACCACTCATCTGTGTGTACAAGACATGATTTTAAAAGCATTGAATCAAAATTTAAAAAAAAAAAAAATATTTTGGTTATTATCTTATGCTTAGTTTAATTTTCATAAATATTTAAATGCATTATTTTATGTTTTGATCTGTGCTTGGTTATTAGATTTATTTGATTGTAAACATATTTGCTAGTCCACTGAAATTTTAACTCCATTCTTATTTTTAACAAGGAAATAATAATCAAATTAAGTAAATTTATTGCCTGAAATCTACTTTTTCATTCTATATATCATTTATTTATTTTACTTTTTATAATTCACAGAATTTTACATTTTTTTTTTTTTATGGGTTTTTTAGTTAGATTTGTGACTTAAGTGACTTGATAACCAAATTGTGCACTTTTATTAAATGGCAACGAATTCTAATATCCAGAATAAAAATTCTTTAAATATTTATGTAAGTGCCATTTTCAAAATTAAAAATTTTTCTTGAGTGGATTTGTGTTAAAGTGGTGTCAGAATATTAGTCCGTTACCATGGCCCATTTGTTGGCAAAAATCACCTTTGTGTAGAATCTGTACCATATTTGGAATTTTATCTAATCTTTAACTCCAGAATAAAATTTAAATTTTTTTTGGTATTACAAATGAGAATCGTGTTTGAAAAGTAAAATTTGTATTTTGTTTAGCACCTTGTTACCATTTAAGAATTTTTTGATAGATTTTGTAAAGAATTATTTGCTATAGAATAGATAAGTTTAAAGTAAATTTATTACCAAGCAATAACAAATTTGAAATCTTTTTTCAGAAAAAAAAAATTTCAAATTTTTTTTAGTCAAATATAGGTTGTGCTGTGAGTTTCTTGTTCTGATTTTGAATTTATTATAAATATGCTTTTTATTTAGTTAACATTTGACCAAAAAAAGTGATTGGAACATTTTCAATGTGACCTTTGAACCTTTATTGCTTGAACTTTGTTTTTTGCACTGTTTTGTATCTATTATATGAAAGTACATTTCGCTTGGAAATATATTTCTTATAATTAATAAAATTGGATTTGTGTTTTTCATGCTTGTAATAGGAATGGACTTTCAATGCTAATTCATTAAAAATGTATCTATATATGCATGTATTGGACTACCACTATTCTACTAACTATATACTTTTCTTCTCAGCATTAAAAATCAAATATCCTCCCATTTCCAGTATTAAAAATTTAAATTGGAGTTTCAAAATGAGTTCCACTGTAGCTATAGATTCTTTAAAGAGGAAACCAGATGAAATAAGTAATGAAAGTTCTGAAACCAAAAAAGTAAAGATATCGACAGAGGTATGTGAAGTTTTGTGTACCTATTGCATTATTTTTCCAATTACATTTATGTAATTGAGGAATACATAATTAAAGTGGAATTTATTTATAAAATTAAAATGTTATTTATTTATAAAATTAAAATGTAATTTATTTGTGTAAATAAATGAATTATTTAATTAATTAAGTTACAATTGCATTAAAAATGTAATTTTCAAATGCATTTTTCATTTTCATTTAAAAAAAATTACTTATATTTATTCACCATTATATTCTCAAGTTTAAAATTATTCCTTTGTTATTTTTCTTGCCATACATATATTTTTTAATGTTTTTTAACTTTAATAATAAATGCTAATAGTACTTTTTTGAAAATATAGATATAAAAAAAGTGGTATGTACTATCACAACCATGGCAATCTTAGGGATAACTCGCCAAATTGGCATCCACGATTTCACACTTGTCTAAGGTGCTGAATCGGCAACCATGGGCTTCGTTTCATATTTCTTTGCCTGCCGCCTTTCTGAGCCTAACTGTTCGCTGATATGCCATGTTCAAATACTAAAATGCAAATCTGGAATTTACCAAATTCTTCAAAAGATGATGTTACACTTTTTCAAAAATGTAGCATTTTGCCAGACGTTAGGGAATGCACCAACTCTCATCCGATGAAACTTTATTTTGGAAAACGTTTTTTTTTGGAAGTGCAACAATGCAACCTGTAATCAACACGCATGAATGAGAAGTGGTAATTGGCTTGAGGAAAGTCGTATTGCATTATTAACAGCAGTAAGATTCATTTATTGTTGTTGCAAAGAATTAACTATAGTCAAATTTTGCGACGAACAGCTTAATTTAGCTGATAAAGCACTCTTGGACTGAAACAGATATATGCGAGAGATTTGTGTTCTTGACATGGAAAGAAAGAATGAAAGTAGGGGAAGGGGCCGCATAGTGGAAATAGACGAAAGTGAGTTTAAGAAAAAAATAATTTGGGTCAGATATTGCTTGAACAATCGATTACAGGCGGCGTCTGTCGAGTGACCAAAGAAACGTTTTTAACAACCGTTACTGATACTACTCTTCACCAGAAATTTTTTGAAAACATTTAGGATGGAAATATGATTTACTCTGTTCTTTTTTTAAGCTAGAGTCCAGGCCACCCCCTATTTTTTTTTTTACTCACCAGTAGTATAATGCTGGAAAAGTTTTAGCTTCTTACTCAAATTCTAAGAGGGTGCTCAATGACCTCCACAATTTAACGTTAGCAGGCGTATAAGAAATGCAACAAATAATTTGCCGTTTAGAAGTATTTTTAATTTTTACCAGAAGTTTTTTGTAGAAATTTAATTTGTTGTATAATATATATGTATATTATTATTAATTCTAACATATTATATGTAACATTATTTCTGATAATTATTTACATAATGAATGGCAATGTTCGTCTTATTGTTTCACTCGCAGCAGCTTTTGGTCACAATCCATCTTGCATTCCAGTTTTAAAAAGTACTATTGAGCAAACATATAAAAAATCCTGGAAGGAGTATACAATAAAAGGTGAATTCAAACTAAATTTCCCTCTAGTGGCAAAGTCCTCCCTGAAATGTGGAAACGTTGATCAATTACCAGTATTTGTCTTAATAAGTTCCTTGGAGCGCCAAAACTGACTACTGGAACTAGAGAAAATGCAAATAATGCTATACATATTTTACTGAAAGACTGGAATATCACAGAATTGGTTTAAGCTTTGACGCAACGAGCTTGAACACTGGTAGTTTAAATTGAGCATGTTTGAATCTGAACTTCTCTAGTTTACTTTATGTTTTGGGTCTTCCCCCGACATTCAAATCTTACAACGATGACTACCATAAAGGGAAAAAACAGCTTCAAAATGTACAGGCAGTGAATGACAGTGCAGAACAAGATGCTAATGTTATTGAAGATTTCAATAAAGTCGCAACGAATTATGATGATGAAAAGCACTTCTTTGCTGCAGGTGGTAGAAGCAACAGAAAATGCATTCTATCAGAAATTTTTTTAAACAACCAGTTTTAGACACTATTTTGTAATATAAAAGGACAAAACATACTTAATTTTTTATATATTTTTTTTATATACAACTATTCTATATTATTGTAAGAGACTAAAATAAAAAAATATGCATGAAATTTGTAGATTTTTATTTTTAAAAAAATCAATAGAAAAATTACAATGGATTACACTAACTTATGAAGTGGTTGTAGACATTGAGCACCCTCTTACAGTTGAAATATGAAGCTGAAATTTTTCCAGAATATTACTGTCCACAAGTCTAAAAAATCTGTGGGGTGGCCTGATATCTATGAGAAACTTTATTTTGTATTGTTGAACCACCCTATTGGAGAGCGAGCGTATCAGACTGATCGAATGGCAATCACTGGATTTGAGAGTCAATCATAAATACAATTTTGTAGACCTCGAAACGGGTGTTCATACCCAAACAATCGAAAGGAAGTGGGGTATTGCCAAATGGAGGAATAAGAGACAACGTGATACAGCCAGACATCATCTCAAATCTTACTTATCCGAATTCGTATGGCAACAAGATCAAGAAAAAGACAAAAAAAAAATTGTTTTGGTTCTATTCTATAATCCATTTCTTCTTATTTTCCCCCAAAATGTAATTGATATATCATTAAATAAAGGCAAGAATTGTATAAATAAAAATTATAAGTAATTTTTCACATAGTATTTTTCAAATACACGCTCCATATTCCGTTTTTATAACTGATTTTTTTTTTGTCCTTGTCGCCAATATGGTTGCGATAGTATGCAAGTACCATAAATATAGATATAATAATATATTTAAATTACTATTAGGAAAACTATTAAAAATATTTATTTCCATGATTGCTGTTTCTCGACTAATAAATCTAAAATGACTGTTATAAATGTTTGTATTATTGAAAAATGTGTAGTGAAAATGCCCTCTGAATTGTGTTTGAATTCTCTTACAGGAGACTGTTAGCAATATTATCAACAAAGCTGCAGAAGAAACAAATCGAGTGAGGAAGCCAAAGAAAGTCGTTCTTCTGTTATGTTATTTAGGAAAAGAATATTATGGTATGCAAAGGTAAAAAAAAGTTTAGTTTTTACTAAAAGAAGTAGCTTACTGATTGCTTTAATTGCTTGTGTATTTTTTTTTACCCTGGACCTTAAGCCCAAGTGTATTGTTTTCGATTGGTCAAAAGTGTAATCCTGTGTCCATTCCCACTTGAGGTCTACCATACGTAGGAAAGGCATTGTTGGTCATGCACCTGCTATATATGCTAATGTTGTTCACATGTATTGATGTATCGATGTTTATAAAACTCAAATAAATAAAAAAACTTTGTAATGGGCTTGGACTATAGGGTAAGCTGTGCATCAGCCCTAAGTCGATTATGTACATTTTATTATCTTTTTTCACATTTCTTCTAAACTATAATATAAACTTTTGACTCTTAAGGATTTCTTACCAAAAAAATCACTTTCTTATTTACAAACAGTGAATGAAATAATGTTAATTATATCAGTGTGGTTATTGTAACCAATCGTCCTCATTAATTGAACATACATAGTCAATAGAAGAGGTATCTCATAATGCTTTCAAGTTTTAGTCTTGGGGATATTCATTTTAAAAAATCATACATTGCTGTCAATATTAAAATACTCAGTTAATATTTCAGTAGTTCAGCAATCAGTTGATTTATAATTTTGGCTCAGCTGTTGAAAATAATGCTGAAATATTTTTAATTAATATCACCTTGTAGAGAAGGTACTCCACATTGCTAGAGACTTCAACCCTCCAAAGTTACTTGTCTACTTGTTTTTTTATGGTATTTTGTTTTCTTTCATCTGTGGAAGTCCTTTGAAATCCACTTCTATGAAGTTTGTTCTTCATTTCTCTTTGAAAGCTCTTTAGAGACAAGTATATTTGACGAAGTTAGGCCCAGATGGATCTCTAAAAGGGAAAATCGTCTATGTGTTTGCATATAATGAGAAATAAGCTTGTGCTGTTATCCAACAATTGAATAAACTTCATACAAGCGGATTTCAAATTTGCAATTGCTCTCACAGTGTTTAAATTAATACAGTTCCATAAGAAAACTTATAAGCCCTGTCAGCAAATAATGGGTTAATTATTATGTGATTACATCCTTTGAAGTAATTGTCAGTCAAATTCTATTGCGCCCTGTCCAAAGTTGCGGGTGTGACATTTAGACAAACTAAATTAGCCATCAACTACAATATTTTAGAGCATTGGTTTCAATTTTTATGTATTTTAATGTAGACTAATTACATATATATTTATACCAATTTGCCATTTCCCAGATATTTTATTTATTTAAAAAAAAAAAAATTTCTACCCGTTGCGGGTGTGACATAAAAAGGACATGCATTTTCATCTTCCAGCACAAAACCTTAAAACTCTGTGAATTATAGCAACTGGGTGAACCGATTTTTTTTATGTTATACAGCAATACTTAAATAATTATTCTATGAACAAATCAAATCACTTACTAGAATCACTTACCGTAGAAAAATATTTTAAAAAATTGTTGCGGGTGCGACTTGTACAAAAAAACACTGTGAAATAATACATAAATAAACAATTACAAAGCTATTAATGAACAAATTTCATTTCCAATCTTAAGTTTATAATTTCTGGTACTGTCAATTTTTTTACAATTGATGTAATTTTCTCCCAGGATAATTCTGATTTGTTTGGCCAGACATACACATTATCTGAAACCTCTTTCAAATATTCTAGCTGAATATCATTGCCATCAATTTGCTTAATCTGTCCAACAAAATGATCGCTGTTTTTCTTTGATTTTGAAAATAAAACCACTTTAACAAAATCTCCAATTTCATATTTTAACTTGCAAGATGCTTCATTGTCTTCGATTCTTGATTCTTCATTGATTTCTTCGATTTCAGAATTAAGGAAATTCTCTTATGAATATTTTTTGTTGTTGTTGCTACCTTAATTCTCCCTATATTAAGAGGAACAATATGATATACAAATTGTATATGCCTCATATTGCTGAGACTTGGATCCAGCGATTGTCAAGCATTTTTACATCATCTGGTGTTATATGATGTTCTGGAGAAAAAAATATTTTTTATGTTCTTCAAAACTTTCTCTGCACATACAGCAAAATCTGAAGCTGTCTGTACTGTTGCAGATCGTTGAAGTACAGCTAGCGATACAATTTTTTTGGCAATTGCACCTACTCCATCCACAGCTCCCTTACTGTGTGGTGTCGCAAAAAATGACCATATCATATTCATTTCATAATCATTTCGGATGTAGGAAATTGCTAACATATTATACCTGCTTTTAAATTGACCTGCACAGCCATCTGAAAAGATATGTAGCATCTGTACTTAGTGATTTTCTTTAATATCTTTAATCAGTATATCCATATATCTTCAGACTGCTTTTTTACAGTAATTTAAGTTATCTGATACTAATATGTGTGATTGGTGGCCATCAAAGAATGCAGCAACAGCCTTAAAAATTGTAATTTGTGAGTGTGCCCAATGGGCTGATTGAATTTCGTCTTGAACAACTGTGGTATAATTTTCTGCAAAGTCCACTTGTAAGGTCACTTCACCTTCTACCAAGTTGCCTTTTACAAATTGAAAATGTTCATCTTGCACATCTTTTATAAGGCAATGCTTTTTAAATTTCTTAAACTGATTTACTATTTCATTAGCAGCGTCTAGCATTGATCCTGAATTATCTCCACTTTTTTCCATTGCTTCCATTGTATATAAAGACTGTGATCCTCTTCTGGAATTTTAGATTTCAAGACATCATAAACATTGGCACAGTTCGAACACAAGCTTAGCATGCAGGCTTCCTTTCCTGTATCACATACACTGTCTTTTATCAAGTCTCTGACTTTACCAAGTTTGAGGGCTTCAAGTAATAATGCCATGTTTGCATGATATTTGTAAACGCAAGTACATAAATTCACAAATAATTTGTTTCAGGTTACATTTGTGTTCAATTTTAAAAGATGTTGTGGGTGTGACTAATAAAATGTCACGCCCGCAACACGAACATGTCACACCCGCAACGCTTAATAACTATATTTAAAATAATAATTAATTTTGTTTATATCTGTAATTCAAAGTACCTTAGTAACCTATTTTTAAATACCAAGTCTTGTAACTTACAGTCAAAGGAATCTCTCAGTGGAGTTATAAATGTAACTTTTTGTTGCGGGTGTGACACAACAATTAAGAATAATTAATAATGCTTACCTTTTTAATGAAGATTAGTAAACACTTATCTGCTGGCAAAAAACATTCAACAATAGATGCCAGATTATATATCTAAGTTTAGAGATTTGCAGAATCATTTGTTAAGCTGTATGAGAGCATGAAACATAAAGATTTTTGACGCAATCTATTTCATGCCTCCAAAGTGTCACTTTATTAATTAAAATAAGTATGTTAATGGCAAAAATTTAATTATTTTTCAATAAAATATGAAATAGCACGCTTTTCTAGATTATATTGCAAAACTTCAACATAATATAAGGAAATTTAAATTTTCACCCTCATGTCCACTTTTTGGTGGATTGGGCGATTGCCAATATCTTCCATAACATGGTCACAGAAATTTTACTTAACACATTTACAATCCACACTAATACTAATCAACTAAATTGAAAGGGAGAATGAAATAAGGTTTCTCTTTACTATTGGCGGACCTATTATTTTGTAAAGGCAGCATCGCTCTTTGGAGATAACAACGAAATCTTTCTTTTGAATTTAACATTTTACTTCAAATACTCATTTTTACCGTTCCTTTGTAACTGGTCTTCATTTCCCCTTTAAACTAAATGAATAAGTTTCGGAATGCATTAAAATCTTTTGATAGGAATACAAATGTGTCTACTGTGGAAGAAGAATTGTTCAAAGCTCTGCTGGAGGCAAAAATCATCCTGAAAGGGGAATTTGACTTCCCCAAGACAATGAAGTTCCAGAGAGCAGCGCGGACGGACAAAGGAGTTTCTGCGGTTCGACAGATCGTCTCGCTGAAAATCCCTGTAAAGGAAATATGCAAAGAACTTCCAGAAAAAATAAACAAATTTCTCCCACCCGAGGTCAGAGTTGTTGGTAAATGAACATTTCTTACTTTTTGTCAACTTGGAAAATATAATTTTGTATTGAGTAATTGTAACCGCTTGAATGATTGACTGAAATTGTGATATAGTAATTCTGTTTGGTGTCTTTGTAACACTGGGACTAATTTTTAAGTTTGTAATTTTCTTAAAAATTAACAAAATACTTGTTATTTCAAATAGTTACTGCATAACAGCAGAATGGCCACAGAATATGGAAAACCTGAAAATCAGCGAAATGTCAGGAAGCTCTGATTCAGGAAAAAATCAGGGTAATTTTATAAAATTTCACGAAAACCAGGGAAGTTTTCTATTGTTAAAGGCATGTTTTCCTGTTCATCCATATTTTAGCTCCGTATTCCCTGAGATTTGTGGTGATAATCATTAGAAATTTTATGTTACAGAATAATTTAAACTTTTCATTACTGCAAAAATTAGTTTTTAAAAATCGGCATGTTATTTCTTTAGCGTATATATTTTATTTGTGAATTGTGCTCTTCTGAATTCAAATGTTTCTCTCTGCACTTTGTTTACTCCAATATCAAGTCTAGCTGTTTGGTGGAAGACAGATTATAATGAGACCATTGGCTTGCTCTGCCGATTTGTATATCGGATGATTTCGGGTTTTTCATGTTCTTCACAAAATCAGCATGTTCATATTTATTGATGTAATAAATCATTCTTTTGTTGCACCATCTATTGAATACATTCCTGTTTCACTCTTGTTTGCCAGATGTGCTCTTGTGTAATACCTTTTTCGGGATGCTTGCATTTTTTTTTTTTTTTATTGCAAGATGATATGTCATTATGTGTATCAATACTAGCATTAAAATCAATTGCCTCTTGTCGGGTGTTTATAACTGAATCAATGGGATTATTTTCGATATAAAATAAGAACATGTTATTATGTTTGTAAAGAATTGTTTAACAGTAATTTTTTAGTTTATAAGTTTATAGCTATCTAGAATAATAATCTTCTCTTCAGAATTTTGACCATCAAACATTCCTCCTATATATTTAAAAAAAAAAATATATATAATGTCTACAAATATAAATGTCCTATAAAATTGTATTAAAATACATGATGAACCTAAAAAAATAAACAAGTATCTCCTACCTTGAGTTAAATTTTTCTTAAATCCTTGTGCCTTTACATTTTGTATTGAACAATTGTGATAACTTGAGTGTTTCAATCATACAAACCTGATACAGTTCAGTAAAAACTGATTTCAGCTATTTTGACCGAAATTTCAGTACTTTGCTTGTAGCTTGAAAATTGATTTGTGCTTGTAGCTTGAAAATTGATTTGTGCTTGTAGCTTGAAAATTGATTTGACGGTTTGTTAGTATAATGCTTTAAAGTTGTTTGATTTCTGAAATTTTTGGAAATTTTGTATTTGTTTGCTTATTTTCATTGCTTTTGTTTAAAGTTTAGTTTTTTTTGCTTGAGTACCTGTTAATAGATTTAGAAATTCTGTTTTATGATTGTGCATTCCTATATGCTGATTATGTGTGCTTTGATTATATATATCTAATGTTCATAATTATATCCAGCGAATTGCAATCAAAGCATGTATTTTGTCTTCTGGATGTGTTTTTCTCGAAATTCTGAGCGAAAAAAGTACCTTTATTAGATTTAATTCAGATTTTTGATGAACCAGTTTGCTAGTTCTTAAAAATTAGTTTTGTCTTAAATTAATTTAACAGAATACACTTTATACCAGTACAGTTTATAATTTCTTGATTTCTCTTATGTCATCATAGTTTAAAAACTAATTGGACATATTTTGAGTTCTTTTCTATTCAAAGGTAATTTTTAATGTTGTGGGTCATTCCATGGAAATTTACGTCACATTTGGACACTTTCAGTTAACTGTTTGTATAAGAGTAATAACAAAAAGTAATTCAAAACAAAATATTGATTTAATTTCTTAAATCAACTAATAAAAACCTAAATTTTAATGCAAATTTTTGTATTTTAAAGATATTTTTAAAATTTATAAAATTAATTTAAGTGCAGTAACTTATGTTACGCCAAAAGGAAATAGAGTAAAAAGTTCATGTCGTTTTTGATAAAATTCTGTTCTGTTTTACATTCTGGTGTTTTAAAGTTATATACATATCCTTCCCTAATAATTGAGAATTGCAATTTAAAATTATCTGCCTGAAAAAAAAATTTATAGTAATTTAATTGAGAGTAACTTACGTTACACATTTGCATGTTTCAGAAATAATATACCATTTGTTTTATTTTTATTTAACTAACTTATGCTTTAAGTTATTAAGAGGTTTCAAAAAACACTATGATGATGGTGCGTGTATAACTTACATTATTTTGCAATTATCAAGATTTAAAAGTATTATAATTAAAAAAGATAAATAAAAAAAAAGGAATATTCATTCTTCAAGTAGTAGGTTTTATTCTTCTAGTTTATAATGCCCACTACTACATATTGTTTGACTTTATGAATAAAAACTTCTTATTTAAAAAAAAAAAAAAATTCATCTGCATGATTGGGTTATTTCCAGTTTGAATTAAATCTTTCATTTCAATTTTGCGATTTGTAATAAAATGCTGAAACCACCACTCTGCTTTCAAAGTTGTCATCTTCCGTGACAGTACTTGGATATAGTGAATTGTCAAAATGACCCATAATACCAATCATTCACTTTAAAGTTTCTATGTTTTTTTCTTATGAAGCTTTGAAGAAATTCAATGGCTTTTATGTCACAAAATTTTTAAACAGATCAGGATCAGATGTGGATTTCAGGGTTCCCACGGTCATTGAAAGTGCTTAATATTTTTGAACTTGTTTTCAAGGCCTTGAAAATGCTTAGAGGTGCTTAAAAGTCCTTGAAAATGCTTAGAGGTCCTTAAAAGTCCTTAAGTTTTGCAGCTGTTGTGCCAACCGCAAATTTTATAAAAATACTACTCAGACTTGCTATCCCCGTTTGACCACCACTTATCCGCACTGTATCAGAATTCTGTGACGTATTTTATTACGCATTCGCCAACTTGTACATTTTCTGGTAGAATATATTTTATTACAAATTTATTTGTACACATGATGCCTAAAAACAAATTTTCAAAGATCCTTAAAAACATTATTTAGGTCCTTAAAAGTCCTTGAAAAGTCATTGATTTTCTTTCTGTGATTTGAGTGGGAACCCTGATTTTGCCATAGGGAAGCTTTTCAGTAACAAAACTTTTAAATGGAGATTCTAATATTCTGCATTGTGTTAGTTATGAAAAATAAGTTGGCCCGTTTTGACTTGGAATTTTTTTCACCAGCAGTGATCTATATATTTTTAGTTGTGAATCTTAATGTCTAATTTTGAGCTGCCAGCAGAAAATGCTAAGCTTTATTAACAATTTGTTTGCTTATTAGCACTCTTACACTTCTTTTAAGATCTACACTCCAATAGCATATTAATATCAAAATGTAAAAATCAATATTGGTAATTAATATAATGTTAAAAATTTCTTAATCGATACATATGCTTAGGCTTGTTTAGAAAGAATATTTAGTCGCTATAACATTACAATTAAAACTGAACCTGAGGGAGTTACTAGAAACAAACAAAAAATATTCATTCAAATTATTTATTTTTACTTTGGACAGTTTTTAAACCATGAGTAAATAAATATTTTATTTTTTATGGAAAGTTTATTAGTATTTTAAGTAATCTATGGAAAATTCTCCATCAATACTTCAAGTTCTCTCCTTTTGGTAACTTATGTTACAAATTTTAATTATTTTATAATTAATTATAAAAAATATATACGAAATAAAAGTATAGATTTCTGTTAAGTACGTATCTAAAAGTAAGAAAAACTTATATCAACAATTATCTGGTTTTTTTTTTTTTTTTTTTTTTAAACATATGAAAATAAACACATTTCTGGTAACTTGTGTTACATGAAACAATCAATTTTAAAATCAATGAAATACAAGAATTTAATCATTGAAAAACTTGTTTAAACCATCTTTACTATTATTTAAGGTATTATAATTATTTAAAAACCTCCAGTATAACTAGAGAAAAAAAAATCAATTATTTTACCCATTTTTAAAATCACACTACCCACTTCCATCAAAACAGAACACACTCGACTATAATTTGAGAGTGTTTTTAACTTTTAGAAATTAATGTATTTAAAAAACAAACTACTAAGAGTGAACTTTTAATCTTTTTGTACACAAAAATGTGTATAAAAAAAAAAAATAGTTTATTAAAATTTTAATTTTTACAAGTTGTTCCCTCTTTGCATGGAATGACCCTTGTAGTTATTTGTCTTGTAGTAGCAATGTTTAGAATTTGTACATAATAATAAAAATAATTTTAAGTGCTGTGTTTTAACCTATATCAACACTTATTTAAATGATAATTACCCAAGGTGGGGATTTTAGATAAAAGTAAAACATACTTTAAAAATGCTTAATAAATGTTATGCTTTTATCCAATCTTGTAATAATTTGTGTCTTGTTTTCTGTGTAGGTGTAAAAAGAGTAACACAATCCTTTGATGCAAAAATTGCATGTGATGCTCGAACTTATTCTTACATGCTGCCAACTTTTGCTTTTGAAAATCAAGCTGAGAACAATGCTGAATTGTATCGTATCACAGGTACTTATATAATTTAATGCTCTAAATGTATGTAGTTGCTTTATTTAACTCAGAAGGTTAAAATTGTGTGTTTTCTATTAATTGTATTCTTGTTTTAAAAAAATTTAGCATATAATTCTAAAATAATTTTTAACAATTACTAACATTTTGTTCCATTTAATGCAACATATACATGGTAGCTGTACATATGATTTTTATTTAAAGAAATTTATTTAAATGGGTGAAATTAGACTGATTTTACATTAAGGGAAAAGATAAAATTCGAAAATGATTTATCTAAAAAATATTAACAAATACATTGATAAATTTTAAAAAGTGCACCTTCTTGTTAGTCGGCCTTCTTGTAACAGTCAGAAGTCACTATATTACTTCTTCATCTTAAATATAGATAATTATGTTCTTAAAAGTTTTATAAAGAATAATTTATCAAAATAATTTATTAAACTATAATAAATTAAACTTACTTGAGACAATAGGAATGTATAATTAATAGAACTAATTAATTTTAGCCTTTTGCATTAGACATCATCATCAGATGATAATGACCATTGTAGGTTTCAAGAGATTAGTTGTTTAAATTTAGAAATTCTGTAAAATTCAAATTTATTATTAAAGGTGTTATTGTCATACGTTACGTTTTAATTTTTACTTTACACATATTGGAATAGCAATCTCTGACATTATCATGCATACGATTCAACAAATTATCCAAATTTCGTTTTACAACTTCTACACAGTAATATACATAATGTATTTTGCAAGCACAGTTTAAAAAATTTATGGGTATCCTTAAAATAGTTTTTGAATGTGTTATTAATAACTGTTCCACCAATCTATCATCATAATTTTTAATTTTCATGTGAGGTGTTGCGTGTTTAAATAGTAACCAATATTATTTTTGAAACAATAAGAGAGAAAAAAAAACAGAAACAATTTATACTATATTTCTTGTTTAAATTCTAAACCCTTTAGGTTTTATATTTATAACAGAATTTAATTATGTCATTCTATCAAAATTAGGAATTTGTGCATCTGATGTTTATTACAAAAAGTATTCTAATAAAAATACTTTTTTAGGTATAAACAACATTACTTAGATTTTATTAACTGCAGTGTCATATTAAAATACAATATTTTAGTTATTACTCATATTTTACTCCCATAGAGTAAAATATCACATCCAGGGACAATCTCCTCTTACTGTTCTTGAGAAGTATTTCATAAATTAAACACTTTTAAAATTCTTTAGACTGCATTTTTTTGTTAAGAAAATGTTTTAAAACACATTTCTAAAACTTATGTTTAAGTTCTATGCTTTGTAATCAGGACAGTAAGGAACTGATATATCCAAAAATAAAAATAATATAAATTTCTTTTTATACTTCAATCACGTAGTTGGGCGGAACATTGACCGTCATACAATTTTTGTTAACACTAAATCTCTCGCCAGAATGAATTATATCTACTTTAATATCATAACCTCTATCTGCATTATTTACGTTGATAATTCGATGGACATTTTACTAAACGTTACGGTGATGAAATGTGAAAAAAATCGTGAATTACGTTGTTGCATGATGATCATTTTTGTCGGATGCTCCGCTGATCTAATCGTCGCTGATTTTTTTGCAAAAATTTGCACCTGTCAGACTTGGTACACTTCAGCGGAAGTACGGATTTCCGCTCTTTTCTTATTAAAATTTTGATTATTCTTGAGATCGATACAAATCTGCTTTACAATCTTATTGAGCTTGCTGGCAAATCTGACAGCCACGAATCTTATGTACATTCAGACTTCCTCAAACCTCCAATGCTATGACCAATTTCCTGCAGATTACCAGTTTCTATCGCCATTATTTACGTTGGTGGGTTGTACTTAGTTTCGCTGAGCGTTGCACTGACTTAAGGTCTGCAATTACTGAAATTTACGTAGCCATGGCGGGCGCTATCGCCGAGATTCACGTTGTTGTGGTGTTCATTTTCGATGAGTTTTGCGCCGATATACGAGTGTTGTCTAAAATGTTTTGAGCCTTACATGGAAAGACATACTTTTTCGGCCAAATGTAGTTTTATTTTTCAACTAAGTCTCCTTTTAACCCTTTGGGTACATTTGATGGCTGAGATTCGTCATGTACTTGTTTTGCTTGTTAATAATGACGAACCTATTTCGTCATTCAAACTAGGTTGATTGAATTGATTTTAATGTCGCAAGAGCCATGATTGGTTAAGTCAAACATCGGTTGGTTTACCTATACTTTAAAAAAATAATTTGTTTGGCTGTGTTCCTTTAAAGTTCCTTTATTGTTTTGAACCAAATGTTCAAAACGCAGAATTTTCCCAAATAAATCTGTACCCAAGGGGTTAAGTAAATACACTTCTTCCAACGATACTCCAACCTCTTTAACCCTTCCTGGTAGTAGCTGTCATCTTTCTCTTCAAAATAAGAGTTTACGAGTTGAATGACCTTCTCATTGTAGAAAATCTCTTCCCACCAAGTTTAAGGTTAGGAAACAAGAAGAAGTCGCTGGGGGCTAGATCTGGTGCATATGGTGGATGTGCAACCAATTCGAAGCGCAATTAATGAATTTTAGCCATGGCAACCGTCTAAGTGTGAGCAGGTGCATTATCCTGACAGAAAAGCACTTTCTTCTTCAAATGCGATAGGTTTTTTGTAATTTCTGCCTTCAGCTTATCAAGTATTGATACATAATAAACTCCAGTTATTGTTTTACCTTTTTGAAGATAATCCATAAGCACAATTCCGTACATATCCCAAAAAAACAGTTATCCTTCACCTTCCTGGCTGATGAAACCGTCTTCGCTTTTTTCGGAGCAGATTTAACCTTAGCAGTCCACTGTTTGATTGTTCTTTTGTCTCAGGAGTGTATTGGTGGATTCACATTTCATCAACAGCTATGAATCGGCAAAAAAATTCCACCTTGTTTTGTTTAAACCGCTTCAGCAGGGCCTTAGAGATGTTCATTCGAATGTGTTTTTGGTCCAAAGTGAGCAAACGCAGAGCGCAGATAGCTTACGCATATCCAATTCTTCAGTTAAAATATGTCAAATGCGTTCTTTTGATAAGCCCATAGCCTCTGCTAACTCTCTAACCTTTATTCGACGGACATCCAGTACCATTTGGTGCACTTTTTCGATGATGTTGCAGTTTTTGGGCGTCCTGAATGCTCATCATCGGAAAAGCTGGTACAACCATGTTTAAAGTCAGCTGCTCATCTTTTCCCGGTGGCAAATGAAGGGACAGAGTCCCCATATAAAACATCCAACTCTGTTTTAATTTTTGTGGGTGTATTGCCTTTCAAATGCAAGTATTTAATCAGGGCGCGATATTCGATTTTTTTTTCCATATTCACAAAAATATGCACTAGGTCTTACTCAAACGAATGTCAAACAACAACAACTGAGCTCCAAAAATGGCTAAAATTTTAAGGAATTCCTTTCAATGAATGCCCGATTACATTCCTAAACTTTTGTTGATGAGTGCTGCTATCTACATGTTGAGGCTCATAACTTTTCAGACAACCCTCGTAATAGCCACTATTCTGAAGATTTGCCCCTATCTATAGTTGTCGCTATCGCTGAGGTTTACGTAGTTGTGATAGACAATTTTGAAAAGTGTTACGTCGATATAATCGCCTTTATTCCAGACATTTCCAATGATGTATTGAGCACTAACGCTGATATTTACATTGGTGTGATGTTCATTTTTCGATTGTTTCTTTAATTACCCATATTTTCGCCGATACGGTGGCCGCTATCGCCGATATTTACATTGGAGTAATGGTAATTTTCGACTAGGTTTAAGCCTTTTTAATAGTAGCTATTGTGAAATTTGCGTCGCTCCTTATCTGTTATTCGCCTAGGTTTCCGGTGATGTGATAGCTGCTATGCCCGTGATTAGCGTCTGTGTGAAAATCGGTTTTGCCTTTGATTTGAATCGATGCACAATGACTAAGATTTCAATTTAATTTTTTTGCAAGATATTAGTCCCAATTGTTCAATTTTATTGTATATTCTTTTTTTAAATTGTAATTTTAGCTGCTATAATATATAAAATAATGTAATTGTAAAAAACCATTTGACATTTTAAGTAGAGCTATTAATAGTACTTAAAAAGTTAAAGCATTTTTTTTTTGTATAATTGTTTAAATTGGCTTGTTCAACTGTGGAAATTGTGCAACTGTGGTGCTGTATTATGGTCAATTACATGCAGAACCTCCCTCCCTTAGTACTTAGCAACAGAAATGTTAGTAGCAAGCACTTATTTTCAATGAAAAAGCTAGTGCCAAAGGAAACTGAAGGAAAAAACTGCAAAAGTTGCCAAGTTACAGAGAAATGTTCATCTGAAAAAAAAAAAATTCCAAGTCTTGAACAGTCCTTCCACATCTGAATCTTATACTCAAAATGAAGCTGCTTGTTCTGATATGGCTGATGCTTAGCACAAACTGTAAAACTGTACCTAGTTACATTCCTTGTGCTTTTTGTCTGCTTAGATTTAGACCTTCATATTTATGACTTGGTTAACTATCTTAAATCTTTTTTTTTTCTCACTCTCAAGAAAGTCTTTTAATTGGAGAAATGGCTTATATGAGGATAAGCCATTTCTTAATTTCATAATATTTTTCTATTCTCTAAAATTAGCTCGGCACACTATTAAGTGGGGTGAACTTTGGAAAATATGGTGATAATTTTTTGCAAGAGGGGCCCTTGAAAGTTTTTTGATGATGCTTGAATTTTTATTAGAAATTTTGCTGGACAACCTGTATTATAATTTCTGAATGTGTACAAAAGCATTTAAATCAAGTTAAATTTTCCAGTTATGATTAATACATGAACACAGTTGTCTTTACTTAATTATTGTGTGTGTGTCAATCACAATGACACATGGGTACTGTAGAGTTAATAATTTAAATCAATCTTATATCCAAAATTTAACTAAGATTTGTATTGAATTTTGTGCGCTATATGTTTTTGCGTACTATGCTGTAAAATGACAACAAAAAAATCAGCTAATTTTTTGCTTGACTAATCACATGTATGGAGTTAGAATGAATGACTTAATTAGAAGGTCAAATGTTCTGTACCACTCAAACACAAAACATTTTGTTTCCAAAAGTCGTACAAAAATCAAACTTATGAATTAAAATTATTGTATAAATTTTGTCACTTTTTAAGTTGAATAATATTTAACCACTTGTAAAAATAATTTTATTTATAATTTTTAACTTTTTATTTTAATTTAACTTCATTAAATAATTGTCTGCAATTTTTTATACTTTATATAACATCTGTGGACATTACTTTTAATATTTATAAATAATAAAAAGTTAATGTTTTTTATCTCAACCACTCTTATATACTATTATTACTCATGATTATATTCTCTTTATAGTAAGTTTCAAGATTTTTGAAGAATTTTTTCTTTAAAAAATATAAATTGTATTTCTTATTTCCATCAAATTACCTAATTAAATTTAAGTCACATTTTTAAAGGAAAACTGGACTCTAATTATCAGCCATGAAATGCCCTGCATGACAAGCCATGAAAAATGAAAATTTATCGAAAAATCTGAAAGCATATAACTAATCCATATTGGAAGTGGGTGTGGTGTTGCAAAATAAATTATCCACTATAAAAATAGTGATATTCATCTCAATCAAGTTTGTAATTTCTACTTTTTATGTATTGCACTGTAAATGCATAAAATTCATCCTTCATAGAAATAATACACAGCATGTGCTGTCAAAATTCACTTATAAGTTGGCAGAAACTATAAGTAAACAAGTGTAAGTTAGGTCATTGGGTCATATCAGAGGTCATGTGATTAATTTGTGTGTAGTTTTATTTACTAATTTAATAGATGGTGGCAGTTTCCATGTAAAAAGCCTTTTTGAAGGCATCAATTTCTTGCTGTGGCTTGCAATGATGCTTTGACAGTGCTCTTGTAGCTCTTGTGCCTTTAAAATTTAAATACCACCTGATATTTACTGTATCAGAGAAACTGGTAATAAAAATAATATTTCTTTTCATGTTCTTCCTATTAGGGTTTAGCTTACTAAAAATAAATTTTGTTATTATAGGTTTGTTGACTTATTTCCTGCTTGATTTGTTTATTATTATCTTTATTTCTAATAATAGCTTGATTTTAGATGAAAAAATTGAAAAAGTGAATACATTCCTCAAGAACTACTTAGGAACTCATAATTTTTACAATTTCACATCTGGAAGGTAATTAAGTTTTTAATTTAGTTTTTTTTTCTATTATGTTGAAATTTTTTCCTCTTACCTTCATTTTAAAATCAAGCTGATAAAGAAAATTATATCTTGATCAATCTTATCTGGTCCAGTAATTTTTTTTTATCTGTACTGTTGCTGTGTTCTTTTTCTAACTGCTGTAACTAATATTTATACACAAATGTAGTCAACTTCTAATCAATGTTATTGTTTTTTAGTTTTGGTTTAACACAAGTATAAGGAGTGGCCTAATTTTGATTATTGTTCATGCTCAACCATGTTTGATTTTTTATGAAATTTTTCTTTTGAGGCATGTTGTCATAATTTTTTTAAATAACATAAAAAATTTACATGTATTTTTTGTACTTGTGCAATGAATTAAAAGTTATAAGTTTTTCCAAACACATCTGAAATTTCAAAGCAAGCACACACAAAATTTCAGGACAAACCTATATCACTTTCAATGTTCACACATTTTGATTAGAAAAAATGCATTGAACAATTAGAGAGTAAAAACTAAACTAATCATAGCTGGCAATTTTTGTGGCGAATGTAAACTATGATAATAACGTTTAAATATATTAAAATATAATTAGGTCTTCAATTCAAATTTTTATATCATCTAATTTGTTTAACATTTTCAAGTGTTTTTTTAATAAAGCTCAAAATCTTTAATTAAAATTCTTTAAAGGAGCTCTAAAATGTGAAATTGTTTTCTGCAGTTTCTGAATAATTTTTTGTGTAGTAAACATAAATGCTGTTTTATAGTTAAAAGCTTTTATTTGACTTTTGCATTAGATAACTTTTTTAAAATAATTGTTTTTCATTTGTATTCTTATTATCCTTTATACCTAGAACTTTAATTTGATATATTTATGTATATTTTTCCTAATTATTATTTTGTATGAAGTTTTAAAGGAAATAACGTATCTGATACCTAAATTCTAAAGTGCTTAGCATTGAATTTATTTTTACTTTCAGATTACCTGGTGATCCTAGTTGCAAGAGATATATCCTTTCTATTGAAGTACGTTCTAACTTAAAAATATCTTTAATGAGGAACTTTCATGTTTTTTGGTTTTATTTTAAATAAAAGTAGAGAAAAAAATCATGAAAAACAATACCATTCTTTCAAAAATTTGAGCTTGGATAGAAATTTAAATAAAATATTTAGTTTTTCACTTTGCAATTTGGCGGGAAAATACTATTTTTGTGTGCGACGTCAATGTACAGCTGATGAACCAGTCTAAAATCTGTTTTACACAAGGAGAGAGTGAGATTCCTCCTCTTATTTTCGACGGAATCTATGCGTAACAATGGGACGTATTTTTTTATGCCTTTTTGGTCACTTGACTTTTGCTTTGATTTCAAATTTGATTTTTGATTAATTGAAAGCATAAAGTTGAAAAAATAATTGCACTGCTCCAATATATTCGTTGGCTAACACTAGAAAATACAAAAAATATTCATTTTCCTCACTCATGCAAGTTCCTCTTTAAAAAAAAAAAAAAAATAGAACATATAGTTTTGTTAATTTTTCTTACTAATATTGAAGTATTACTATTTCATAGTTTTTGTTGTGCATAGTTAAAAACCATATAACACTTGCAGATTTTATTCTTATTATTGACAGTGCAATCTCGCCTTGGCATGTAAATATTGTGATCTTTTTACCACCACATAAGTTATGTTGCACACATCAGGATTAAGCTTAGCTTTCATTTTTCCACCTCAAAAGTAACTGAAATATCCCCTGTTTGCTACTGCTTGTATTTTTCGAACAAAAGGTCTTAAAATAGTCTGAAATTGTATGGTCTCAGTATGGTTGGACATAATTTTTTTAAAGAAAAACACTTTCAAATATTATTCATGGTTCGTACGGTCCTTAAAAGTCCTTAAAAACTCGAAAAAATTTCTAAGGCCCTTAAAAGTTCTTATTTTTTAAAAAAATCCTTAGAAGTCCTTATTTTTTTCCAAGTTAAAAACCAATGTTAACGAAATTTGGAGATCATCATTTAAAGTGTTTTCATCCTTCCTGCCTTTTTTGTTTAAAAAAACAGTTTTTCTCCGAAAATAGGATCTTTTCTGTTCTTTTCTGAAAAAAAAAAGCAAAATTTTCAAATGGAATGCAATATGCAGATCACCCCTACCGAAATCGCCTGTTGCGCATGCGCATTCATGTGCAAACGTGCCACGCACAGACCAGTGACTCGCTGAAGTCATTGAATGGCTTTTGATGCCAGGTGCATCATTAGTAGGTAGATTGCTGGGATCCGTCCCAAAAATTACGAGTGTTAGTAAGCATGTATGCCTATTTCATACGTACCTTGATTAAGTGTATGCCTCAGGATTTTTTTTTACCATGCCTCCTTACTCAAAATAGAGATGAAAGTTATTGGAAATGGTAGTTTAAAACTTATTCTAAGGTATATAAACCATAAAGTGTTTTTTACGAAGCATTTAAAAAGAATATATTTCCGCACCGATACGCGAAATCGCGATGCTCTTTTACTAAATTTAGGGGAACGTTTTGTGTAATTTTAGCTATTGCTAATAAATTTCTGAACGTCCGTTTTATATTTGAAATTAAATATCACAGGGATGTAATCAAAATCCCGGATTATTTCCGATTTAAAATATATATACACATCTTTTAAAGCATATAGTAGCTGCATGTATGACAAAAAATTGCAGTTTTAAGCAGAATTTGATCTGATTTCGGAAATAAAAATTCACATATTTTAAAACATAGTCCAAGTTCTTTAATTAGAATATTCTTTTTGTGATATTATGAATCTGGTATGCTTTTAATAGCCAGCAAAAAGTACGGCTAAATTTGGAGAAATACTATCTCTTGTCTAACAATGGCTAAGCCTAAAAAGTAAAGTTAAACGGTTGGGGTTGATCAAATTTAAGAAAAATTTTCATTGAAGTTGGTTGCAAATACTTTATTAACATTCTTAGCTAAATATTACAGTTATAAATTGCTATCTTTGTACAAATCAGGGTGGTGACAGACCAGGAATTCAGGGAAATGTCAGGGAATTTCACTCTTCTGGACCACTCTGGGAATTTCGTACAATTACTCTTTAATCAAGGAATTTTAAAATATTTGAGTTTCTTTTCTCGCTTTCCCTGTGCGGGTGTGGACATCTATTTCGGATCGCGTCACTTGAAGTGGATGCCGTGAAGTCAGCGCCGGCGCCGTATTATTAGAAAAAAATCCTTAAACTTCAATCTGACTGCATCCTTTAGAGACATTATTATTTTCTTCTTGCCTCGCGTTTTTTATCAACAGAATATATTAGAACTCGAATTATTTACTTATTATTTATGTTAGATTTTTAGTAACCATATAACTTAGAAGCGTGGTCGCCAGTAGCCTTTCGGTTAAAAAAAATCTTCTAATTTTAATCTAACTGCATCCTTTACAGATATGATTATTTTTAATCTTGACTTGGATATTTTGTCAACAGAATATATTAGAGCTCTAAATTCCTTAATATTGAAAATTGATTCCATCAGATTTTTTCGTTTTTTTTTAACCGTTTTAGCGCTGTGTTACAGTTTTGCAACAATCCTAAAAGCATTCATAAGCAAAAATGCTTAGATCCTGTACTTGATATTTTGTACTTTTATTTTGACATTTTATTGAACACAATTAACTGAAAGTGATGTGTGTGAATTTTTAATCTTTTAATGTTTTCCATTCTTTTTCGTGCTTTAAAGATGCTTGTTTTGATTTTTAGTGTAAATTTTTTTTGGAGCAATTATGCTTAGACTATTTAAAATTACATTTACTTATAAAATTTGTATATTTTTAAATTAGCCATTATTTTCTGTTTCGTTTTTTGAATGATTACATTAACAGAGAGACATCAGGGAGTTTTCTGGCAATCAGTGAAATGTCAGGGAATTTTGTTTCTTGAATTCTGTAGCCACCCTACAAATGAATATTTTATGAAAATCTTACTAAGTGTAGATGTTTTTCTTTATATTCAATAATTTTCTTTTAATCACATTCCAACAGAGGTGGGACTGGAGCATTTTTAATTGATATTTTAGCATTTTAATATCATTTAACTTTTGAGTTTTAAAATATTTTCTGAAGAAGTTTTTAATTCCGCCCTTTTGAGCATCATTGTTAAAATTTTGAAATCATTGTTAATTTAAATGTATTCATTGTGGTAGAAAAATAAAATAATGTAGAAATTATGGCAGAAAACCAGTTACGAAATTTTGCAATTTGCTTTACCCTCGGAAACAGGAGATTATTAAAAATATGCATAATTTATATTGCACTTCAAGAATTTAAACTACATTTAGTAAAAGTATAACTATATCTCAAAATGATTGGTTAAAATGTTTTTTTTTTGTTTGTTTTTTTTTGTATGGTTGAAAGATGAGTACTTACCTAAGAATAACTTTACTAATAATAGCAGTTTGAAAAAAAAAAATATATTAAAATACTCAGAAACCTTAAAGGATATTTTGATTTTCAGTCTTCTTCTGCAATCACTGTTTAGTATTACATTAAACTCCTGATTATCCGCGGAGTTGAGTGGCTCTGCAACCACGGATAATTGAATTCCACGGATAATCCGCCCGCGGATAATTGGGAGTTTACTGTATTTCCTTTCAATGGTCTTAAAAATTTGGATTTAAGTCTGTTGCTTTCTACAACGAAAATTTATTTTATTGCATTCTGCTACAGTCTCATAGAAATTCTACTTGAGTTTCTTCAATGTCCCAACATTTTCTGTACATTGAAGAATCTTCATATTCAAATTCTATGGTCCATAATTAAAATCACTTAGTTTTGGAAATGCAAAGTCATTGCTTAATTTCAATTTTGATCTAAAAGACAAAAAATTATCTCTGTGCTCGATCTAAATAAAAATGAATGGTTGATGGCCCTATTGAACATTTTTAAAGCAGTTGATCAATTTTACAGTGGGCTAAATGACAGAGCCATTCTTTAAGAGATAATTATACTTTATCTGAGCTTCACAATAAACGCACTTCACTCAAAACTAACTGCCAAAATTTTTCCCTTTCAGCTTGTTATTTTTTTTTTCCAAATCACTGATAATAGAATTTACAAATATTTAACATAACCATCTGCCTTAAATCTCATTCTATGTATGTATGCAAACCTTTATCGAATTTCAACCTAGATAACTAAACTTAAATCAGTGTTACTCTGTAACTAATCATTCGAGTTATAGACTACGAATTAAAAACAAGTAAACTTTTATATTTCCTTTGCTTCAAACAAATTGGTGTAACTTAAGTGAAGTGTTATAATATGTTAATAAATAGAAATGGGCAAAATTAACATTTTGGTGAAAAAGTGATATATGAATATCTAAACTGGAAGTCTATTAGTATTAGATAATGGACTAATGTTTAGTTATCTTGGGTTTATATAAAATGTATTTAACTTTGATGATAAAGTACTTAAGCCTGAGGACTACTCTGTATAAAACCTTGAAATTTGGGGAGTGGTTGCAAAAAAGAAAACTTAATGAAATGACGTAAGTTGATAAACTCGAAAATAGTGTCTAATATATTTTATTTTATATTTTGAAATCCCTACGTCAATGTGTATGCAGTGGCACCTGCAATAGTCTTCTGCTTTGCTTTTTTTTTCATTTATAATCGACAATTTATGTCATTTCATTAAGTGATCAATTTTGTACCTACTCACCAAATGTTAAGGTAGTAGTCTCTAAATGCACTGAGCTAGAAGATTGTATGTGAGTTTGAATGTTAACCTTTTCATTTGTTCAGTGCACTTCTCCTTTTGAATCATGTGGCTTGGAGTTTTCTGTCATCAAGATTAAAGGCCAGAGTTTCATGCTTCATCAAATTCGTAAGATGGTGGGCTTGGCCATTGCAATCATGCGTAACCTGGCAGACAACAGTGTCTTAGAAAAGGCATGGCTCAATGAAAGGGTAGGTTAATTAAGTGTTAAAATGTATATCTATAAAAAATTGCTTTTTGCACTGTCAACTTTTTTGTTTTGTATCTGTGAAATGATTTGTTCAACGTTGCCATAAAGTTTTACCTCTCTAATAAGTTAAAAATCTAAACAGTACCGTTTTCAGTTAGAAAGAAACACAAAGCTAATTACTTTCTAATGTAGATTAGAACTATTTGTTGTAATTTAGGTAAACGTAGGCCCACGGTAAAAAAACTATCCGAGTCCAATTTTTTCGAAATGGATGTTTTCAAGCCATCTGCTAGGTTATAGTTTAACCACACGGAGTCCTTTGTTAAATAATTATCATGGTATGTGAGATTTTGAGCAACCATTTACCTCAACCTTGAAACTTTAAATCAGTGTTTCTAGATAATTAAGATAAACTGACTCTGATCATTATTTGCTGTAGCCCTTCATATATGTAACATTTACAACAATTATTTCAATTTATTTTTATATAAATTATAGAAAGAAATTGCAATTTTGTATAAAGCACTTTTGCATGTGATTCTTTTCATCATTTCCATATCGCCATTTTTTTTTATTATTATTATTTATTTATTTTTATTATTATTACTCTAGTGTTTATTTATAATGTGTGGGTGCTCATCTTAAAATGTCTAAATATAACTTAAGCATGAACTTACTGATTTGATCACAAAATGAGCTGTGTCCTTGTATTAGTTCTTTTGAATAGAAATACAATTATGCTCCTGCTAATAGCTATTATCTTGTGGTTTAAATTAGATTATTTTCCTCATTAACTAATTAAAATTGTGGAGTTTTTTTCCTGCTCCACATATGTTTTATACTTTGCTCCGAGCTCGACTCGAATACCTCTGTAGCGTGGCAACGCATAGAAAACAGCCAACTTCCAAAATACAGAGCTGCTGCAATTCTTCATAATCCTCCTTCTGAAATTAATGTAGATCTGCACTAAAATTTTTATAGTAGACGGTCATAAATTGTATTGGAAATGTTAATATAGAAGATTCTAATGGGATCGTGATTTGTTGAATCTGCAAACCATCACAATGGTGGAAGTGCCAAGTATTGCAGCTGTTGTGATAGCTGCTCTACCAGATATCTTACTCAGAGTGGCCACAGAACCTGGAAATGTCAGGGAGCTTTTTGATTCTGAAAAAAAAAGATGAAAGTTGGGGAAATTTTCTGTCGTTGTTTTGAAGTTGCTCCCAGTTCATCTGTATTTTGGCATCATTTTCCTGGAAAATTGTGGTAGTAATCATTAGAAGTTTAATTTTACAGAGTAATTTCAACCTTTCATTACTGCCAAAACTCTTTTTAAAAATTTGGCATAGCGCATACATGTTCTATTTGATAAGGGTGTCTACACATCTGGAAAAATTTGAGAAAAAGAATACGTAAAATCAGGAAATTTTTTAAAAATCTATCAGGGAACTTTTTTTCCTGAATTTTGTGGCCAGCCTGTTACAGTTCCACCTTTGACTTGTACTAATGCAAAATGGCTACTTTTAGCAGATCAGATATTGATTGGTTTTGACTATGGACATTTTTTATTTGGGAAGAATTAACACAATATACACTGTCCCCATGTAAATTAATTCATGATTTGATATTATGATTTCATGCTTATTTTGTAATAGAAGCAATAACTTGTCTAAAAAATAATATCACCCATAAAAACAAAGTTTTTAATATAAATTCTTTACATGCATTGCCAATTTCTATATTCATTAACACTAGTGTTGATTCTGTAAACAACGTGTGCTGGTGTTTGCATCTAATTTTAAATATCACACACATTTCTATCAGCTAAATGTGCTGCAAAGTATGTTTCAAAATTTATTTATTAAAAATGAACGTGAATTTGTGCTCTCACATTGAAATATCTTTTATTTATTCTGCTTAAAACAATTTTATTATTTATTTATTAAAAAAAAATTGGCAATTGGAAAGAGTTTCTTCAATGGTTGACGGCAAGTTGTTTTATTAGTATTCTGTAAAAGGGACCTTTTAGTTACAGCCCCAAAATTTGATAGAATGCATTGCCATCGACATCGAATCCATCTGCCAAATCTCAGAGTGATTGGATGACGGCAAGGGTTTAGTTAGGCCTCCGCAGATTTGTCCTCCATTGACATACACACAAAATCGAAGTTAATATGAAGGATTTAATAAGTGCTTTTTACAATTGGTGAATAAAGTTGTTGATGGAAAATGAAGAAATGTAGAACATTATCTTCTTATTTATTTTTAAATTTAATTCATCGTACTGATATCTCTATGGTATAATGTCCAACTATAATGACAATGTATGTATATTTTAGATTGACATTCCAAAGGCCCCAGGCTTAGGTCTTATGTTGGAAGAAATACATTATGATTGGTATAATTCCAAATACGGCTCTGATGGGATGCATGAAGCACTGCAATGGAGTGAATATGATGTAAGTTATTTTATTGCTCTTCTTTCATACATGAATTACTTCGTACAATGCAACAATATATAAAATAATAAAATCTGTGACAGCTTAACTTTCTTGTCCTGTGAAACAGATAAGTTGTATAATTGTTTAATATATATGTATACGTAATAGTATAGGACATATAATACTTTGTAAGCAGTCATATTTTGCAAGTAAGTAAACATATGAGTGGTGAACATATTTATAGTGGTGAGGATTGCTGTGTATGTTATCTTATTCAAGAAAGCTTATTTCTTGCAATAACTAAATATTTACTTATAACTGAACTACTTAAAGGAAATTTAAATTGGGTTGTTAGGGAAAGAGATTTCAATATATCTGAAAACTGTCATTTTCTGTGCGTTATTAGAAACCGTGTAGAGTGTGCAGTGGTACAAACATAAATGAAGAGACTGAATTCTTCTATACACTATCATTTTTCGGCATGAAAAATACATCTAAAAAAGAGCATGAGAGAGAAAATCCAATATCTGTGGACTTTTTATACTTTTCAAACATTTCTAGAAAGAACAGACATCAAGAAACTTCATGAAGAATCAATGTTCTTACAAACAAAAACCATTTATCGGTGTATTTATAAAATATTAAATTGATACAAATGAACAGGAAATGATTCTATTATTTTACACATCATTTACAAAAATGTAAAAATAAAATACAATTTCAATTTATGAACTTCAAAAGATATGGGAAAGTCTTGTGCTGCCATCTATTGATATATTTAGGAATTTCACAACAAGGGTTATGAGTTGGCATTTTAAGTATAGGAGATAAGTCTTCAAAATTCATTTTCCACTGATGTTGCCCATGCACCCCCAAAACTTGTAAAAAGATTCTTGGAAATGTTTGTTTTACAATTGTTAAAATTATCAGGCCAAAAGAACCACACTTTCCTCTGACTAAAAAATTTACCTTACTGATTTCCTACTTTTAGGTGTCGCATTCGTCCTAATATTCCTTAAAATTTTGTTTTGCTCTAAAATTCCTGAAATTGTACTTACATTTTTTTTTATAATTCTTTCAAAAATTAAAAACTTTAAAAATTCCCCAATTTTCCTCTGAAACCCACTAAAAAATCCAGATATTCCTCCAGAGAAGAAACTATTTTCTGCAATTTTAATTGGTCAATTTTTTTTCGAAAATTGGCAGTTTTGTGCTGGTGTTGAAACATGCTTTGTTTGAAAAGAATGCATATGTTAGTAACCTATGTCAGCTTTAAAAGAAATATCCCTGAAATTTTTTGAATTATTTCTAAAATTCCTACCTAATTATTTTGGGAAATTAACTGCATCCCTCTACTTTAGTGCTAAATTGATAGCTGATGATGATTAAAATACTGCTGTCTAGAACTTCCAGATTTATAAAATTTCCAACATAAACATCATTTTGCTCGAAACAAAGACATATTTAATGTGAGATTCATGAACTACCAAATTATGCAAAGAATAAGTATCGTAGTTGCAAAATGTTCAAAGCTAATATTTGTATTTTTTAATCCTTAATTTCAACTTAAATTCACTCAGTCAAATTCCCATTAAAAGCTGTTCAAAGAGAATAAATGTAATTGATACATGACTACAAAAGCAACAGGACTTTAGCCAATTCTGTCATAAGTACTTTATCTGTGACTTATTCAGTATGAAAATAATTATATATGAAGCTATGAAATTTTTTTACGACGGCCATTTGGATAAGTGATACTTGAAATTTAAATGGAAGCTACATAAATCAACAAAGACTGATCTAGAATATCATACATCAATTACAACATTTAATCCCCAATTGAAAAAGTCAAACTATAATTTTAAAATTAATTAAATATTCTCTTTTAAAACAAATAAAGTAAGAAGCTTAAAAGACATGTGGAAGACACTTGGGTTTCATTGACTTCTGAGTTGAAAATGTTTATTATTTAAAAATCCTAGTATAAGGATGAGTAATTGTACATGGTGTTTTTAATTTCTCAGCAATGCAAAATTGTCTGCTTTATAAATAAAATACTTTATTGATCGATTTTGGCTCCTTTTCAGGATATAGTTGAAAATTTCAAAAAGGAAAAGATCTGTTCAAATATTGCAATGGCTGAAAGAGAAGAAAAATCGTATCCTTATTTTTATAATAGCACTGATCAACACAGCCCAGTTTTGTAAAAAAAAAATTACATTTTCCATCTGAAAACTATTGGTTTTAAAGTTTAGTTTTTTGAGGCATTAAAATTAAGCTACTTTTCAAATTTTAAACAAATTTATGATTTTTTTTTTTTTTTAATTTTTTTTTTAATTTATTATTATATCAATATCCCTAATATCAATTTAAAGAAGAAGTCAGGTTAGTTATCTAGATTATAATTAAAAAGTTTGCAACTTGAACTTTTTTAAATTCCACATTTCTCTCTCTTTAACACCTTGTCAGTATGCTGCAATGGCTTGAGACCCTTCCACATCACAGCTATGATGTGAGGGAACATGGCCCTCCATCAATGCTGCCACCAAAAGCAGCAGAAAACAACCTAGTTGCAGAAGAACAACAGCCACCAAATGCAGAAGAACACAGCATAATTACAGAAGAACAGCTGCCACCAAAAGCAGTGGAAAACAACATAATTGCAGAAGAAAGTGATGCCACTGATATAGATGTTACTACAGAAGTAAAGAAGGAACTTACACACAATGCTTCTCCAGAAACAAGTGTAGACGGAACAGAAAAACCGGAGGTGAAATGTAAAAGTCGATAAAATTTTATTTTCTAATGCAGCGTTTGTTGCTTTTTTATACTCTGATTTTTTTTCTCTATAAACTAAGTATATTTTGTTATAAGACATTTGAATCACTTGATGTTAAAAGTGAACTTCTGTCGGGTTCAAACTTTTAACAGATTATGAAAAAGCATTTCAGCTTCTAAAATAGACTAACATCAAATGGAAACTTAACAAGGTTTCCTCTCCCCTAATGAAGGATACAGAAATCTCCTTGCATTAAATGTAGTATTCGGGAAAGGGGGATTAATTTCAGATAAAATACCCAAGTCCCCTTTTAAAAAGATTTTTTCTTTGCTGAAATCAATAACTTAATAAAGTAAATTTGTAATTTTCAAAACTATTTAGGCATGGTAGCCTATTATGCTAATGTGCGATATGAGGAAAAAATATTGATTTCAAACTAAAAAGAATATTTTTAAAATAAAACGTAATTGTTCATGTGGTAGGTGTTAAAGAGGTTTTAAATTTCATTAAAATTATTTTTTTCTCCATGTTAAAATTTGTAGTTATACATTTTTGTAATTCTATTAATCATTTTTTAATTTAATAATTGTGAATAGATATTAAGAGAGATTATTAGTGTGTCCCTAGCTCATAAACCTAATATTTCATTGCTTTTTTTTTTCCCCTAATATCTGCCTAAATTTTATTTTAAAATGTTTTGAATTTCTATAAGAACAATAATAATAGCTTGTTCAAAGTAATTTAAAAGGGAAATAAGCATTTTTCTTTTTTATTGCTTTGTAATAAATTGCTTTTGTAAACAAAACAAAAAAAATATAAAACCAAAAATTATTTATTTTACTTTCAACTTTTGTTAATGAGTCTAATTATAAAAATGTCTTTTTTCTGTCTTTTTATCTAATTATAAAAATTCATCACCTAACGCAATAGGTCTATACTTTAAGAGAGGATTGGGGCAGCGACAAGCTGATGATATCCTCCTAAGCAGAAAATGTCCAACATTTAAAAAACTGTTTTTAATATAACCCATAAAATGAAAGTGTTTAATATAAATCCTTTATATGCAGTGCCATTTTTTATATTCAATTACTCAGCGCCAATTCTGTTGCTAACGTGTGCTTGGAATTTGCATCTCATTTTAAGTATTAAAAACATCTCTATCAGCAAAATATACGGTAAACTACTTTTCAAAATTCCTTAATTGAAAATGAATGTGAATTTATGCATTCACATTTCTTTTATTTATTCCTATTAAAACAATTTTATCATTTATTTATTAAAACAATTTTGACAACAGGAAAGAGTTTCCTCAATGATCGGTCTAATGCTATTTCAGCACGATTGGATGACGGCAAGTTGGTTTATTAGTATTCCGTAAAAACCTACGCTTGTGACAGCGAAAGCCATCAAATCTTAGGCCTCCGCAGATTTGTCCGCTATCGACATACCCAGCCACACACAAAATCGAAGTTATTATAAAGGATTTAAAAAGAACCTCTGTTCAGATTGACTTGAATATACAGGAAGAAAGCATGACATAAGAAAAATAAACTAATTGAATCTATTTTTATTTTTTTTTTCTTATGCCACACCATTTCCCCCTTCGTGTATATTCAGGTCAAATATCAGGAAATTCTGACAAGTGGTGTTTTTTTTTGTTTTTGCTTTTTTGAAATTTTAGTCTTTTTTTGTATTTACAGTTACAGTTAAACCCCGTTAACAAGAAATCGCTTAACATGAAATTTCGTTTAACGTGAAGTAAAAGCACTTCTGCATACTTAGAACTTAACATTAATTTATTCATTTAACATGATATTCGGATAATGCGAACAATTTCTGCAGCCCCATCGACTTCGCGTTAACGGGGTTTGACTGTATTATATCCTGTGCATCAATCAAATATATTTGCTCACCCTATATATCAACCAAAGCAAAAGTTAAGAGATCTTTCCCTGATAACGTGCCCACATTCACACCCCCAAAATGAAATATCTCGGCAGTTTCCTTCTGACGCTACTAGATGGCGTAATAGTCTCAGATTTGTTTGTCCCCTCCTTTGGTATTGGACCAGAATTCTAACAGTCAAATCCCAAAACGACCGAAATTCCTACTAATTGCTTATTTATTAAACATCTATTATATATGATTAAATCAAATGTATTAATCATATTTAAATTTATTTCTTTAGATCTTAAATATTTTGATGAGCCAAAATGTCCTCTTAACCAGGGTTCCCACGGGTCCTTAAAAGTCCTTAAGAACTCCTTAATTTTAGTTTTCGTTTTTAAGGGCCCTTAAGAATTCCTTATTTTTGATAAATCAGGTCCTTAAAAACTCCTTAATTTTCCTCTAAAATTGTCCGCAGTCGCTATATTCTGCTGATTTTCGAAACTGCGTCAGTGAAACATTAAGTAGAGCCAATCGGTTGCTAAAGCTCAAAATATAGTGATCCGAAAACTAAACCCCTCTTTTAACCAGGGTTTTTTTTTTTTTTTGTCAACTGAGGATGTTTAAATGTGAGGACACATCGCTAAAGCCGATGCTGATAGAGTCCAAGATAAAAGGTTGTTCGTTTCTTTCTTTTCTACCAAGAACATTCTGAATTGTCGATCTAATCTGATTTACGACTCTGCCTATTTCGTCATGCTGTTTTTGCTTTGCGTTACCGTAAAAGGGGATGAATTGGAACGAAACTTCATTAAATTACAAAGAAATTATTATTTTATCCAAATAAAGCAATTTATTAATTACATAATTTTTTTATTTGGCTAACATGTTTGGAAATCTTGAAACAAATGTTTTGTGTGGTCTTCAACACTGTCTTTTTTTTCTTTTTTTTTTAAATAATTCTGAAACAGCGTGCATACAATTCAGTGAGTTTTAACCCCTCCAAAACCTATCCTATAATTACTAACTTATACTTATTATAGACTTAACCTACATATTTTTAGATAAGTATAAACATCCACTACAGCAGGCCGCACTTAATTTAACTTGGTTTTAAAAACTTTTTATTATACGAATTTTAATGTTTTGTATTGTCTCGATTTTAAGCATTGTGGGGTGAATCGATTCACAAGAAAAGTGGTATTAAAAAAGCGGTTTTTGGCAAGATTATGTTCCACACAAGATTCAACGACAAGACGAGTCTAATTACTCCCTTCAAGACAGTAATCAAGATTGCAGGCTTGAATAAATGTCAAAAGAGGAGCCTTGTTTCCGCATGGCAGAAAACCCAATTGTGCCAGTAGTTTTCCCTAGATGACTTCTTTATCTTTAAGGTATATGGACAAACGCAATCCATATGTATGAAGACTACGTAGGCAAAGTTTTAAACCCGCAAATTATTGGTACATAGGAGTGTTTTAAAAAATGCACTCTTCCTCCAGATATTTTAAGGAATTTGCAGTCTTACGGAACACAAACATTAAGTAGATTGAAAAATATTATAAGCTTTAAAGACTATTTGGATGATCTTGTACTGAATTAGGTTAGGAGAAGAGTTGACACACTTTCAAACATATGATTTGTTTTGACAAAATTAATTTGTTATCTGTCATATGAAAGGTTGGTTTGTTGAGTTTTATTGGCGCAAGGGCAACACCTTGACCATACTGCGCCTTTGTCGTATTAAAGGATTTTTTATGATAATTTTGTGTTTCTATTCGCCACAATGCCTTGTTACTTGTTTTTTTCACCTTGTAAATGTTTAAATAAGATCAGGCATAAATTGCAACGAGTGTTCCGATTCACCCCTTTCTGCGGGTTGAATCAGAACACCATAATAAAAATCCTCAAAGAAGAAAGGCAAGACCCAAGTTTCAATGTCAAAAATATGTTCGTTAACAATTTTATTACTTTTCTTTTGAAAGTTGAAAAGTGTTCCGATTCATATCTTGTTTCAACAATTGGAAAATTGTGAGTTACTGTTTGATGAGACATTAAATAGGAAAAACCAGCAGAAATAAATGGACATACATGTGAGGTATTGGAACTTGATTGAAGGCCAGGTTAATACCCGATACTGGACTTCGGTCTTTATTGACCATTCTAAAGTAACTGACATCTTGGCTGCATTTTATAAGTCTCTTGATAAACTAAGTTTATTAAAATTATTACATATATCAAATGGATGGCCCAAACGTAAATTGGAAATTTTATGATCTCCAAAAAGATATTAAATAGGAATATAAAAAAGAAATACTTTGTATTGGAAGTTGTGGCCTTCGCATAATGAACAATTCGTTCAAGCATGGAGAAGCCAACACTGGCTGGAATGTCAGCAGCATATTGTCTGCATTGTATTGGCTCTTTATAGACTCTCCCGCAAGATGAGAAAATTTCATTAATGTGTCTGAAGGTAAAAACTCTTTCCCAAAAATGTTGTGGGCATAGATGGCTTAAAAATTGTCAGTTTTGGAGAGGGCGACTGAAATCTGACTGTATATCATTAAATACGTAAAAGAGGTAGAAAAGGGCAATTTAAGCAAACCAACTTGCAAGTCTTATCAGACTGACTATTCATGAAGCAACTAGAGACAAAACAGCGGTGACCAATTTTAATTTTGTTTTAGCTGTTGCTAAATTACAGCTGCCTTTCCTCAAGTTCTTTCAAAATGATTAACCCCTCTTGGCCTTTTTTGGAGAAGAATTGTTAAAACTTGTTACAAAGGGCATGAACTATTTAAATGTTCTAAAGCAAGAACATAAAACTAAACTCGCAACAGCATTAAAACTTTGCAAGTTTGACTCTGAAGATTATAATTGTTACTAATCTACCGACGAAATTAGCATGGGTTTGTTGCTGATAAACTATTAAAAGAAACATTGAAGACAAACAAAATAAGTACAAGGGAAGTCCTCAATTTAAAAAAGAATGTCCTTATTCTATCGCACCGCCAGGCATCTGTAGAGTGAGATTTCAGTGTAAATAGGTCATTAGAAGTACAAAATCTTAAACAGGGAACATATATTGTATAGAGATTAATTTATGAAAGCTCCCTGATTAAAAATGGTATCCATAATGCGGTTTCTTCTTCGAGACAAAAATACTTGATACACCTTGAAAACCAGAAGAATAACCTTAAAATGAATGACATTGAACGCAAAAGAAAACAGAAAGTTGATGAGATAAACAATTTAAAATCAAAGAGGGTTTGCTTAGAAGGTGACATTTCCAGTATGGAAAAGACTGGACGAGCTATCCAATAAGGCTGAAACTGCTAGTGATATTTCACTTTCCATTAAAGCAAATGCTTTGCGTAAAGAAATCAAGGAAAAGTTAAAGGGTTGGAAGAAGTTATTTCTGATAGGGACAAAAGATATTATTTAATTTTAGAACACACATGTGTAAAATTTAGATCTAAATAAATCTGTTTTTAACTGTCATATTCTCTGGTAAATAATTCCTTATTGTTTTTTTTTAACAGAAAAGAGCTTGAATGTAGTAACTTGTTTTTAAAATTAAATTTTTTCCCATTTAGTTCATGGTTAATTAATCGACAATTCCCACATTTTTTAAAAACGAGTGAAATTAGTTTATATTTATGAAGAATTTATTCCAATTCCAAACATTTAAACAAAAGTTTTTTTTTTAAAAAGTAGTTATTTAAATATTAAGAAAAGAAATTATCCCAAAACCAGTCTGATCAAAACCCGTAACAAAATCTGTGACGTCAAGAGATCTTTCCGTTTCTATGGTTATCGTGAGGTTTCTGCCAAATAGTTGGCGTTGGTAGACCATTGCCATATCACGTACATATTGCAAAACTGGCTGCATTTCAAGCCAAGATGTTTGGGAAGCATTGACGTCACATTCAATTCGAGCCGAATGAATCGTTTCCTCGCCAACGTCTAAATAGGGAGCTTTGATTGCAAATTTAAAAAATGAAAAAGCCCATTGAGCAGAAATTTTTGTGTTTATGGCCTTTTTGAAACATTTAGAATTTAATGAAAAAACATTTTAAAAAATGCGGGAATTGTCCCATTGAATGGATGTTTTTAAAATTATAATTTCAAAATGCACACTTAGCCATATTTGACTTAGTAATTTTCTCCCAACATGCTGTACTGTGAAGGTGTAGTATAAATTTTGTCGTGTTTTTAAAGGTCCGTAATAAACATTTGTGGGTCCTTAAAAAATCCTTAATTTTCATTTTGTAAAAAGAGTTGGAGCCCTGTTAATTTATGATACTCGTACACTATAATGTTTCATCCAGTCAGGATTCGAATCCACATCTTTTGAACAGGCGGTGTCACGCTGTTGATTTGAACCTCACTACAAATATACTTTCGTGCCCCTTATTTATTTTATGCGAGAATTATTATTATTTAAATAAATGATTAAAAACTAATTCATAAAAAAAAAACATGACGCGTAAGAAATATTTCAAAATTGGTCAGCTTTGTTGTTTAGCAAACGTCCGTATATCAGTTTAAAAGTTCCATTATGAATTCACAAAAGAGGAAAAAAAACTTCCATATTGCTAAGAACTAGAATTTTATGAAACATGATGAATATATTCGACTAAAAATATATCAATGCAATCGGAAACCAAATCGTTGATTTTTGTCTTCCGAGTTTTTGGGGTGACTCTAGAATAGCCACCACGAATAAAAATACAGAACCAAACAAACGATTTCTAAGAAATTAATCCAAGGCTGCGAAACGCAAATGAAAATTTTTAACAAAAATGTAATTAATCCCTGAAAGAGTTATTCAAGAGAAATACCATTTCTTTTATTGTTATTGGCATACCGCTACTAAGAGAGTGCGTGCATTTGCACCTCCCTGAAATTTGAATGTGGAATAAGGGTATGGAAAAGATTTTTAAGTATTCGGAAATTTTTTACATAAATATTTTACACTTCATTAGGAAATCTAATTAAAAAATCAAAGTTTTTGAACAAAATTTAACCACCTTGCATTCCCTATAGTATGATCTGCAGTGCAGGATTATTTTAATAGCGGTGCATATTCTGCACCCTCCCTGAAAATTATCCTGTATAACCGAGGCCGTGCGCGAAAACCAAGTGTCTTGCTAGATGCTCAGTTTCACGAGCGGAGTGTTATAGTTGTATCAGGCCCGAAACAACCAGATCGTGAAGTCACAGCCCAAACCCATCACAACTCACTTTTTAGGTAAGATTGCATACGAAGATGGATGAAGAAGCATTAAAATTGGAATATTTACAATGCCTAACTACATAATCTATTCTAAAATAAAGTATAGGAATAAATTAAAAATTCTTATAATTTTAGGGAATAATTAAAAAAAATTAATTTGTTCAAAATAATTTATTCAAAAGCTTGCTGTTTCAAAACTGATTGGTGGTTACACTGAAATAATTTCAGTTTAATTTTTCTTAAAAACTAAAATACAAAAACAATATTAAAAAAATTATTTAAATAATCTTTTACTTCAATAAATAATCTTTTATTTAAAACCAGAAACTTCTTTACGAAAAAATTGAACATTTACTCAAAAATTCTTCCTTTTAAGAGACTAATTATATAAAAATATCTTTTAATATTTAAGAAACTTCTCTTATCTAGATTTAAAGCAAAACATAGCTTATATAATTTAGTGCTTAATTAAACAAGTTATATTCTTATAATTCAATGACAGTTTAAATAAAACTTTTTAAGAGTTTACGAAGTAAATTAAATTCATTTTAATTTTTTAGAGATTGGTTGCTTTTCCATGAATATGTTTTTATATAGCTGAAATTATGGTGAAATAGAATTGAATTAAGAAAAAGAAAGTTTTCAAAATAGCCATTTTATATTTAAACAACAATATTTCCTGCATAAAATTGTATTTTATAAGAAATCGTGAATGTAAAGAGAAGGGGAAAAAAACCACAATTTATAATACTTAATATAGTTGAAACTCATGTCCAAACAGTAAACATTTTTAAAATTCTAGGGCAGTTGCCTTCTGGGTGAACTTTTAAAGGGAAGCTGCCTCACATGTGTGCCTTGATTAGGAAAAAACCCAAAAAACTCCGACGGCGGCTTGACAATCGAAGGAAAAGTGTCTCGATATGCTGTCATGTCTGTTTCGGAAATCAAAAATTGCAGAGCGCTAAATCAAACTCATCGAATATATATACATATTGTTACGAATTTTTGTGTATTTGTAAATATTTTGTAGCATTAATTATGTAAAAAAAAAAATTTATGTACATTTCGCATAAGGCAGTGCAAGAGTTTGTTTTCCTGTAATGTGTCTCTTAATACTTAGCAACGAGTTTTACAGAGATAACGCTGGGAAGCGAGTTTTACAAGGAGCAGGGCATTTAACATTATGGTAATGGAAATCCCGCCAAATTGGCGAGATAGAGCCAAGTTGGCGACGGTTTGGCGACTAATTTTTGTCGCCAAATTTAGACATTTTCGGTCCCCATGTACATGTATAGGACTTTTCAACTACGATCTAGAAAGTCCTCCAAATTTCTATCTCTAGAAGATTCACGAAGGATTGACTTTCCTATATAAACCCGGCCATGAGTCACTGGTTTTAGTTGACTGAGTTAAGTGACTGACTGAGTGGAGTTACTGAGTTAGCTGTCTCTCAGCGAGCATTCAGAGAGTTCCGAAAGTGAACTGTATTGCATTGTCTTTTGCAGCGATTTTAGCAGTTGTGTTGTCAAGTTTTTAACTGCTGTTTTATGCTGTATTGTTGTGTAAAGAGCTGTACTGAATCTACTAGAACGAGAAGTTCTGGAGTTATATCGGAATAAATTTCAGCAAGTTTTGATCTGCTTTAGCTTCAAATATTTCGAATCCAACCACGCAACAATATATATATATATATTGTTGCGCTCTAAGATCAGACGGCGATGACGTCACCGCACATAATACAATCGTTTGCGCATAATATAATCGTTTGCTGCTTTACTGTGTGAATGTATTTGGCAATAGAGTTAAAAAACTGAAAACTTCTGTGTTCTACGAAAATTTTTAATAAAAAGGTTGTGGCTGTTCATTCTCTGTGAAATATTCATCGTTTGTTATCGCAATATTCTGGTGCCGAAAATACTCGGGTAAGTCATACTAAACTTGTTTAAGTTAAACTTTCGTCACGAACCCGGATTACGATGTCAAATGTTGCAGAAAAACTTGGTTTACTTAAAAGAAAAAGAACAACACTTCGCGCCGCTGTTACGAAATTGTCAACGAAACTGAATGATCCTGCTAGTATACATACTGATAGAGAATCAGGGACGTCACGAACGGGGGGGCGAGGGATCGTCTCACCCCCCAAAGTTTCAGAAAGTTGAACAGTCGGCAAATTTTCGAAATTTTTTTAGTCCTTTTTTTAAAGTTGATCCACAATAAAATCGAATTGAACGAAAATATTAAAATTACCCACCCAAGTTTCACTTGTCGGCATTTTTACTCTAGAAGTCTATTATAAGGGAGTCGGTGCCTTTCCCCCCGCCTACATTGATGGACTGCGTACACAAATATAATAGGTATCTTGCGAACTCAAATCATAGATATCTTCATTATCTCACCCCGCCAAAGTTTTTAGAAAAGAAAGACGGCAGTCGGCAAAATTTCATCAATTCCTTTAAAATTGCCAAGTGATGGATATTTTAAAATATATTGAATAGAAAAAAATATAAATAATTAAAATCGTCAATAGTATTAGAAAATCCTGATCACAATTCAGCCCAAGTTGGCGGTCGGCAATTTGAAATTGGAGCAAGTATATCCTAATTTTGCAGGAACATTTAAGTTGATATCGTCACTGACAGTTTCTAAATGAAATTAAATGTGAACATATCTCCCGTACCCCGTACTGTTGCACAAGTATCAATTTCCACAAATTCTCTACAGTATGAATAATTTTCCTTCAATTTCAAATCAGTACATTTAATTGTATAAATCGTCAAGTCGACTGTCGTAAGTTTTTAAATTCAGTCACCTGATAAGTACACACTATATTCTCAGGAAGAAACTGACAATAATTACTTATTCTTCCAATTAATAGATAACTCTGATGTGTTACAGTAGGTGACATATTTTTAGTACGTCAGGTAACGCCTCAGAAACCATGCTATGCCCATTAAACGTCATTTACATAAAGTGTGTATTGTACGTCATATGAATTGAAAGTCTACAGAAAATTTCAAAACATCTAAATTTTAACATCCGAAAAATGAGCCCTCTTTTATCAAATACATATATTACGTACACCACTGGTCTGGCGAGAAGTTTCAATTTCGAATAAAACTTGCTTATTTTTTGGTAAGATAAAAATAGAAAATACATTTCATAAGGTTATTCAACGAGGTTTATTTTTACTTATTACGAACGTGAAGTTGAGTGAAATGGAAGTAGCGTGCAATTCTGTTAAAAAATATTTCTATTAAATTTTGCCAAATTATTGCAATTAATGTCAAGTAGAACTCTATAAATGATGGTATATAATAGGGCGTATCGAAAAAAACTTTTTGATAAAAAGTTGTCACTATGCTCACATATTTACCAAAAATTTTTTTAATTCAATTGAATAATATTTAGGTCTCCCGGAAACGACCTCCGTATTTTATAAAAAAAATTAAGGTTTTCATGAGGTTCATTGAGACCTAAATATTAAATAACAGGTATAAATTATTTTTTTTTGCTGTTAATTAATATTATAAACTTTACAATTTTATTCTTGAAAATAAAAATTTGCGTATATTTTTGTTTAAAAAATAAAATTAAAAATCTTTGTTTTTGTCAAAATACATCAAACTTCAGGTCCATTCCGGGAGACCTAAATATTATTCAAATGAACTAAAAAAAAAAATTGGTAAATATGTTAGCATAGTGACAACTTTTTATCTACTTGAAATTTTGAATTTCCCAAAAAAGTTTTTTTCGATACGCCCTATTATATAGTACTTCATTTATTAAAAAAGTGTAACTGTGTACGGTAATGGAGAGTCGAACACGGGACTCCTAGATCAGAAGACAGGCACGCTAACCAGTAGGCAAAAGTGATCACTAGTGCCTAGGTGTTGTATCTGTCATTTGTACACGAGATCACCACATAGCCCCTTCCCAGTGAGTCGCGAAGGGGTGAACGATTGAGTTGCTTGCGTGTGAGTTGAGTGCGTTGCTTGTGGCAGTGAACGGAGCGCCAGAGGTTGCTTGCTGTGTGGCAGTGAGTCGCCAGAGATGCTGAGGTGGTAGTGTGGAGGTCGTTCAGTAGATGCTGCCACTGACATGTTCGAATATTCGGGTCCCCAATGTAGCGGTGTGCGCCAATGGGGAGTCGAACCCGGAACTCCCAGATCAGAAGACAGGCACGCTAACCACTAAGCAAAAGTGGCCACTAGCCCCTAGATGTTGTATCTGTCATTTGTACACGAGACCACCACAAATGTATTACCGAAATAATGCATGCCATGTAAACTGGAAGGCAATGTCGTATATATTGCAACAAAATAATCATTGGAAAAGTATTGAAAGTTTTGTTATAATATTATTTAAATTTCTTGACTTTTTCTGTACCCAAATAGCTGCGGCCTGACTTTGTCAAACATACAACCAGATTTCAGTCTATTAGAACCCCTTTCACGCCTTTCCTCGATTTCACCACTTTACTTTATACACGAAACATCGGAAAGACATCCTGTTTCAGTTAAGTTAGATTAGTCGTATTTCAAACTGGATCAGTAGATCTCACATTAGGATTATAACCTTTAAAGGTGGGAAATGGGGGAGGTTTTTTAGATTTTTAGAAATCGTAGGTTGACTGTGACGTTTCTCTTCTTTAGAAGATCATATGCGCAACTTCTCCTTCCTCAAGATAATAACATTGGCGATTTGAATACCTCCCTCCCCCCAAAAAGCCTCTGCAGGTACTATTCCTTACTTAGTTTGGATTTTGGTGCCGAAAATTATGGTATGCATTTTTATAGATCTGAATATTTTGTTGCTAATTTTGAAGTTCATAAGGGTAGTGAGTTAGTTGAGAATAATTTGCTTTGTAAAACTTGATTTCTGCTTCATTAGGATAGAAGTTCATATATATATATTACATATAAATAATTTTATAGTTTGGTTTAATGCTAAAGTAATACATTTCATTTTTAGTCCTGCTTAGAGAAAACTAGCATTATACTTTCCATCTGGAACAAATGATTATTATTAATAAAACGAGTAATATTTGCAGAAATTATTGCTGAAAAACCTCAAAAAAATTATTAAATTGTATACAGCAGTTTCGGCAAAAATACGTACACGAAGTAACTATTTTTTAAGAAATAAATTCCTCTGTTAAATTGCTAAAAAAAAATTCAGCTTTACTATTAATATACTTTTCAAGAGAAAGTAAAATCCTCTTTTCTTTTTTGGTTAGGAAAATATGTTAATAAGTATTTAAAAATTAATTAACAAAATGTTTTTAATAATTATTGTGTTTTGAAATGCAACTATGTTGTCCAAGAACCCCGACAGGATTATTTGCAGGGAGGTGCAAATCGCTAACAGGGAGGTTTCAGGCTACAAAAGTCTTTGTTTAATCTTAGATTTTTCGAAAATGGGATTCGGACTTCCTAATTTGATGTTAGTTAATAGCTGTGCATAATTTTTTGCTCGAATTGATAATTTGCTACCTATATATTTTGTTCTTGTGAATTACCTCTTCCACATTACTTTATTTTTCGAAAGGCAGGAGGGAGTGTAAGTGCATGTTTTTTATATGTCCCTGACATTGTCTCTAGTATAAAAATCGCAGTGTTTCTCGTAGGTAATTTTGTGTAATAGCAATAATCTGCCAGGATTTTACAAAGAAGAATTTTTCCAGAATTTGTTTGATTAACTTTTTTTTACAACGCTAAATTAGAGTCGCCTATTTGATCAATATTTTTCATTTATTTTATTTCGTGTTGTAGTGCGATTTCCATCCACTTTTACACGTTTAATTAATTTCTTCGAAACTGCAATTTGAATATTAAAAAAAAAAAATTATTGAAATAGAGCCTTTGTACTACTCATGTTACTGAATTGGTTCAAGACTGTGAGAATGCATTCTATCTGCAAGTGATAAATGCCTCCCCTCATAAAAGCACTTCGAAAAATTATCCCCTTTATTCGGGAAAGAGAGGGTTATTTATTAAACAAAAATGAAAAATAAAGTGAACTTGATGAAACTTTAACTAAAATGTGAAGGGAATTTACTTAAAATATGACATTAATTATGTATTAATAAAATGCCATAAAATATTAAAAACACTAATTGAAACTAATTACACATTAAATAAAATAATTCACAATTAAATAAATAAAAAAAAGTTATAAACTCATTAACAATTAATTACGCATTAATTAACAAATAATTAAAAAATATGCATTAATTTTGCATTAATAAAATTTAATTAATAATAGATTGACACCTTAATTGATATTTTCTACATTTACACCCTACTTGTCTTGATTTTAGTCGGCAAATGTATGTCGAACGTCCCCCCCCCCCCCCCCAGTCGAAATTCTTATCGACGGCCCCTGTAGAGAATACAACATTGCACTTTTACGAGATCAAATTAAAGAATTAATTTTGGCGGATGAAGAAGTCCATAACCTTTTAAACGATGAGGAATATAATGAAGATATAGTAGAATGTGAAAAATACACAGAAAATGCTCATTTGGTGTTATTTAATTCTAAACAGAAAGTTAGTACAAACACGAATTTTACCTCAGGAATATCGCCAATAGCTGACAATATAAATTACATTCCTCCGTCTCCAAACGTTACAGTAAAGTTGCCCACAGTAAAAATAAATACGTTTTGTGGCGAAATTGAAGAATTTCACAGTTTTTGGGAGCGGTTTGAAAACTGTATTGACAAATTGCACAAATTGTCTGTATATATTGTAAATAGTGACGTATTATTTCAAAATTCTATTGTAATTTATTTTTATCTTATTTTATTTATTAATTAATAGCGATTATACAAGTTAGAAAAAGGTGGCAACACCTAAAGCATTCGAGAAGTTTCGAGATATTTCGTTTCCGATGAATTGGCTGGAAATTTCGAGAATGTCTCACGCGCTTGTATATAAAAAGACTGGAGAACGGGAAAGTTTTCAGATTGACTTCGGAAATCGTTGAAAGCTGATCGCTTTGTTTACCTATTGGAGTGAGCTTGTATAATCGCTGAATTCGAAGTTATTTTTGTTGAAGCTTGTGTTGAAGCTTGAGAGTAATTAAACTGTTGCCTGTGAATAAATTTTGTGAGTTTTCTGAAGAGAGAATAAATATTTTTATACCGTGAAAACTGTGCCATCATTGCCTCAGTGGAAAAATTCATAACAGTGGTGTCAGAAGTGGGGTCAAGTCATCTTGAATGCCGACTACTAGAGGAATGATGGAAGACCAAATGAAGCAGTTGATGGAAATGATTGCTGGAATGAAGGCCCAACAGGAAACCACCGCAGCCGAAATGAAAGCTTGCCAAGAAACCGCCACAGCCGAAATGAAAGAAAGAAAAGCCGGCCAAGAGTCCACCGCCGCCGCAATTGCCGCTACATCATCGGATATTAAAGCTTTAGCCGCCAAGTGTGAAACAACATCTGCAGCAGTGAATGAAATCAAAGAAGAAATGAAGATAGAGCTAGCCTCAATGGTGGAATCAACCATAATAGAAACTACCTCAAATGTTCTGCAATCCGTGAAAGAAGAAGTATTCAATGCAGTAAGAAAGGAAGTTGATGAAAAGTTTGAGGAGTTCAACGGAAAAGTGAACAACTTAGGTGACAAAGTTTCCACCATGAAAGAGAAGCAGGAAAAGTTTCAAGACGCTGTTGAAGAAAGGTTTGAAAAGTTTCATAATGCTGTAAAAGAAAGACTACGGGAAGTGGAAACTCGCGAAGCTGCTACCATTGCAACTCCTAAATGGGATAATGTTTCCACTCCCTTCATTGCGCCACGTTCCAACATCAAAGTGGCCACTTTTGATGGGAGGTCGTCTTGGCGCGTTTATCAAACGCAGTTTGAAATTATTGCTTCTGCGAATGGTTGGGACGATACTTCGAAGGCATTCCATCTCGCAGCATCTCTTCGAGGTGAAGCTGCTGACATTTTACAGACACTACCTGAAGAGAAGCGGGGAGAATTCGTGGCGCTGGCAAGTGCGTTGGAGTTAAGGTTCGGGGAGCAGCATCTAAAGGATTACAACAGACTGCAATTGAAAGTGAGACAGCAGAAGGCCAATGAAACTCTTCAAGAATTGGCATCGGATATAGAAAGACTGTCGCTCCTCGCTTTCCCAGACTGTCCCCCGGATGTACGAGATGATCTTTCGCTGCAGTATTTCATCGATGCTATTCAAGATCCCGATGTGCAGCAGGCGGTAAGGTTATCCCAAAACAAAAACCTGAAGTCTGCCCTCGTGTACGCCATGAGAGTGGAAGCCGCGCAGCTAGCTTCTGGAAAAGACCGACGATATGTGTGCGGTGCATTAGCCGAGGATTCTTCTGACTTTGTCACCAGTAAGCTTCGAGAACTGGAGAGCAAAATTGATCGAATGATGAGAAGCTATCCCGGAGCCAGGGATCGAAGGACCAGAGTCATTTGCCGGCACTGCAAACGGGAAGGGCATATACGACGTAACTGCCTTGATTTAAAAAAGAGAAGGGATAACACTGCCACGGAATCTCAACAACTGAATCTAAGAAGATGCCATCTCTTAGGGCAGAAGCTTCAATGCAGAACAGGTGAAGCCCCGACCAGTCGTTTCCACGTTTCATCCCGACAAGGAGGAAACCAGGGTTTATTCGTGAAGGGGGAGATCAACGGAACTCCATGTCGTCTAATCGTCGATTCGGGAGCGAACGTTACGATCGTAAGGACGGACGTGGCTCGTCGCCTGAACAGCCGACTCCTCTACACAGCGCCCTCTGTTTCTCTACAAACTGTGTCTGGTGGTAATATCTCTGTGCATGGGAAATTGCAAGTGGACATTGCCCTTGGATTTAACACCTTCAAGCACACCGTTTATGTTGCCGAAATTGTAGATCCATGCATTCTCGGACTAGACTTTTTAAAGAAAAATGGAATTACGCTGAATTTTGAGAAAAGCAAGCTGCAAACATGGAGAGGCGAAGTTCCTTTGCACGATCTAGACATGAAAGAGCTGTGCGTATATCGGATTATGGCTTATGAAGACAATGTCATAGAGAATGCTGAAGAGTCCACATCTATGAAAAGTACCTCACCAGCCTCGGAAAGAGAACCGAAGAAAGTGACTTTGATGAAACCCTCCCAGGAAGTGGTTCATGTGGAAATGGACAAAGTTAGTGAAAAGGGAATCGACATCCGTACTCCTGTTACAAGCATCGAACGGAGGTCCCGGGATCTATCAGCTGCACCCGCGGATGATTCGGACGCAATCTCAAAATCATATAACCAGCAAGATGGGGATCAGAAACTTTTACCGCTTCTGTTGGCATACGGGAGTGCAACTCACGAGACCACCGGATTTTCTCCATCTCTAACGATGTTTGGAAGAGACCTTAGGCTCCCCAGCAACCTCCTCTTTGGAAGACCACTGGACACCCCTTCCTCGCCTGTCCAGTATCTAGATGATCTACAGGCACGTTTGGAAGCCGTACATCGGTTCGCCAGAGAGAGAAACAACATCATGACGGAGCGCATGAAGATCCGGTACTATGCCAAGGCCATGGACCGTTCATTCCAGGAAGGTGACAAACGTCGGAAAGGACTCTCCCCTAAGCTCCAGACGAACTGGGAAGGGCCGTATGGGATCCTTAAGAAGATCAACGACGTCGTGGTGAGAATTCAACGGACACCTTCCTGTAAACCTAGAGTTGTACACTACATTAGGCTAGCCCCATATTATTATAGAAGTCATTGAATGGCTTAAGGGCTTCACTGCCCGGGACGTGCAGTCTTTAAGAAGGGGGAAATGTTGCACAAATTGTCTGTATATATTGTAAATAGTGACGTATTATTTCAAAATTCTATTGTAATTTATTTTTATCTTATTTTATTTATTAATTAATAGCGATTATACAAGTTAGAAAAAGGTGGCAACACCTAAAGCATTCGAGAAGTTTCGAGATATTTCGTTTCCAATGAATTGGCTGGAAATTTCGAGAATGTCTCACGCGCTTGTATATAAAAAGACTGGAGAACGGGAAAGTTTTCAGATTGACTTCGGAAATCGTTGAAAGCTGATCGCTTTGTTTACCTATTGGAGTGAGCTTGTATAATCGCTGAATTCGAAGTTATTTTTGTTGAAGCTTGTGTTGAAGCTTGAGAGTAATTAAACTGTTGCCTGTGAATAAATTTTGTGAGTTTTCTGAAGAGAGAATAAATATTTTTATACCGTGAAAACTGTGCCATCATTGCCTCAGTGGAAAAATTCATAACAATAAATTACATTCCTCCGTCTCCAAACGTTACAGTAAAGTTGCCCACAGTAAAAATAAATACGTTTTGTGGCGAAATTGAAGAATTTCACAGTTTTTGGGAGCGGTTTGAAAACTGTATTGACAAAAATGAAGGTTTATCGCTGATTGACAAACACGTTTTCTTATGGGAATATTTAGATGGAGAGACAAACCAACTGATTGATGGAATTAATATAACTGCAGATACATATACAACAACAAAAGATATTTTAATTTCGAAATACGGCAATAAGGATAAAATAATACAAACTCATCTCGATTATTTAGAAAACCTAATTCATATCAAAGATCCATCTCCATCAGCATTAAACAACGAGTTATTTATCGATTGTAACAGACAATTACAAGCGTTGAATGCCTTTGGTGAAGAAACACAATCATACGGGAGAATTTTGGCTCCAAAAATACTTCGTGCCTTTCCACATGATATTTGACAACCTTACGAAAATTATGTCCTTTTTATCCGAAGAAGTGGAAGGAGCTCTGACTACAAAAGGTGATACAGCTACAGTAGCGTTTACTCCTACTACTGCCTTCAACGTCAATACGAAACTTACTACTAGACCAAAAAAGAAGAATTATACACCCTTTTACGAATCTTCAGGCCATTGGGCTCAGAAATGTGAAATTATAACTGACTATGATACTCGCATACAAAAATTAAAAGGCTCTAACCGTTGATTTTTGTGTACTAATCGTGGACACAGAATTTCAAATTGTCCTCGTAAAGACACCGCTCGTTGCACAAAATGCAAGAAAAAACATCACGTTTCAATTTGTTCATCTACTCCTAACACTGTGATTCCAAATAATGAAGTTAATCACATAAACATTCCAAAAGCTAGCTTCACACATTTACAAACTGCACGTGTGTATGTTACTGGCCCCACAGGTCTGACGAAGTTAACCCGATGCATTTTAGATGGAGGTAGTCAAACAAGCTTTGTCGATGCAAACCTCATTGACAGACTGAAACTCTCAGTTGTAAGATCTGTGCAACTAAATGTACATACCTTTGAATCCCCTACTACTTCACAGGACATGCGACGGTGTGTTCAACTTTCACTTTCAAGTTTGTGGAACAAAAACTCTGTTTCGATAACAGCTTTCGAAAGTTCCAACAGATATACTTCGCACTCCTCTGCCCCTGTGGACATTGTTCACTTTGCTCGAAGCCGAAAACTGATACTTGCAGATCCTCCAGGAGACTCCAACTTACCTATTGAATTGCTTATAGGTGGGGACTTTTATTGGCATCTGGTCACTACGGAATCACCAATTAAGGTGACAGAATTCCTTGCTATAGTACCCTCTATTTTTGGATGAGTCCTTAATGGGTCAAGAACACACACCACCATCACACATGATTAATCAGTTCACCATGTTTCTGTTCATATTTCTGGCAATTGTTTAGATGACCAAATGCGTCGCTTATGGGAATTGGATAACATTGGAATCAATGACACTCAAATTAGGAACAAGACTGCTAGAGAGGAGGAAATTATGAGAGAATTTCACAAACCTATCAAACTGAAGGTAATCGTAGAGTTGTGTCTCTGCCTTGGAAATCTACCACCTCAATTTTGTCTTCAAACATAGCTACTGCCGAAAAACGTTTGAAGTCTCTCCAGAAGCGACTAGCATCTAATGACGGTATGAAGAAAGAATACAATATATGTATGCTGAACTACATTGAACAAGAACAGGTTGAAGTTTGCAAACTAGAACCCTCGAATGAATCTTTTATGTACCCCATCATGCTGTAAAAAAGGTGAAACTCAACGAGACAAAATGGAGGATTGTGTTCGATGCTTCCTCACATGATCCAGGAATTCCATCCCTTAATGACACTTTAAAAGTTGGTCCAAATCTTCTTCCTGAAATGTTTGATTGTCTTTTTAGACTGCGAATGCACAAATTTGCAGTCACAGGTGATGGAAAACAAGCTTTTTTACAATTGAGCTTGCACAAAAATGACAGAGATGCCACAAGATTTTTCTGGTACAAACTGTCACATGACAAGACTAACACAACTTTCATAGACGAAATAACTACTTACAGATTTACTCGCCTACCATTTGGACTGGCAAGCAGCCCTTTTTTGTTATGTGCTGCAACACGCGAAATGGCTTCAAAGCACATAAAAGATTTTCCGATTGCTTCCCCCATGATCGATAAACACCTTTACATGGACGATTTTGTTGCTAGTGTTCAAACAGAACCTCAAATTGTCGCACTACATAATGAAGTCAAAGAGTTGATGCAATTGATTGCAATTCCAATGGAAAATGGGCTACTAACTCCACAATGCTCCAAAACCAACTGCGAACTCAAGATGAAAGATTCAAAACAATTGTTAAAGTATTGGGCATAGAGTGGAATACAGAAGCTGGCACTTTAGGAAATTCTTTCAGTACATCTCTCAGTACGCTGTTCAAGACAAACCACTTACAAAGAGATGGCTACTCCACTGTATTGCTAGCTTGTACGATCCGTTAGGACTGCTTTCTCCATTTACAATCTTCGGAAAAATTCTGTTTCAAGACACATGGATTCTAGGTCTCACATGGGATGAAATACTTCCCCAAAACTTGGCAACTTCATGGCACGCTGCTATTAAAGAACTGGATGACATTTGCTCTATTCAAATTCCTCGATTTATTGGCATTTCATCACATGTCCCCTTTGATATTTATGTGTTTTGTGATGCATCTGAGCGTGCCTATGGCTCAGTTTTGTACATTTTTACTTTACAAGGTGATCAATCAAATGTACTTTTAGTATGCAGTCGTAACAGATTAGCACCAGTTAAGAAAGTTACCTTGCCCCGTTTGGAACTCTTAGCGGCTCTGATGGGAGCACGATTGTTACAATATTTCTGTGCTGAGACCAATATTCCGATGTCGAAAGCCACATTGTGGAGTGATTCTCAAGTTGCTTTAGGTTGGATTCGCAGTGACCCCAATAAAGGGAAGACATTTGTTTGCAATCGCGTTACAGAAATTGTTTCCCATACCAATCCTTCACAATGGAGACATTGCCCAGGCAAGGACAATCCAGCCGACAAGCTCTCAAGAAGTGTTTCACCATCAGCACTAAAAAATCTAGAAATTTGGTGGAATGGTCCCGCGTGGCTACGCGAATCTCATGAACATTGGCCTGATTGTAATTTTACTCATGAGGACTACAGTCATAACTTAGAAGTAAAAAAGGAAAGAAGTACAGACCCTTCACATTGCCTCTACGCAGCCAATCATAAATACTGGGAACTATAGTTCTTACTTTAAATTGCTTCGTTTGACGTCGTGGGTTCTTCGTTTCATTCACAACTGTAAAACACAAGAAAAGATAGTTGGTGAATTAAATGCTACAGAGATCAATCAAGCTCGCACCTATTGGATACAAGAAATAATCATTTCCCCATACGAAGAAGAAGCTCTGTTGACAGGGAAATCACTTCCTAAGAATTCAAAAATAGAAAAGTTTAATCCTCTTTTCAACGACAACTTGATATGTCTTGGTGGTCGACTACAATTTTCTGATTTATCTCAAGCTGAAAAACATCCCATCTTATTAGAAGGTTCTCACCATTTTACAAGCCTGCTCATACGCCAAACACACTTAAAAATGCACCATCTATGTGTTCGGATTGTTCTTTCTCAGCTTCGTTCTGAATTTTGGATATTGAGAGCAAGACAAGCCATTAAAAGGGTCATACAGACTTGCCTTCCGTGTAAGTTACTGAAACAAAAGCGAGGTGAACAAATGGAAGCTCGATTACCACCCGAGAGAATTCGACAGTCAACTCCATTTGAGACTACCGGACTTGATTCTGCTCGGCCACTTATCGTCAAAAATGAAAAATCGGTTACAAAGGCTTACATTGTCATCTTTACATGCGCCATAACTCGAGCCATCCACTTGGAAGTAGTTTCTGATCTAAGTACTGAAGTCTCCCTAGTGGCATTACAACGTTTGGTCTCTCGACGTTCCACTCCTCATACTATTTACTCTGATATTGCCACAACATTCTGCACTGCAGACAAAGAATTGTAGAACACCATATCCACTTCATATCCACTTCCAAGGTACAACGATTCTATGCCCACCGCAACATCACTTGGAAATTTATCGCCCCATGAGCGTCTTGGTGGGAAAGAATGATAGGGTCAATTAAGCAATGCCTTCCAAAAACCTTAGGTAAAGCATGTTTGGATCATGTCGGTCTGATCACTGTGCTATGTGATATTTAAGCCGCTCTTAACAGTCGACCTATTGTACATGAGTATGGAATCAAAGATGACCCTGAAGAAGTTTTAACACCTTCTCACTTCCTCATAGGCAAGAGACTTACTACTAGTTCAACACATTTTGAAACAAATTTAACATGTTTATGGAAAAGTCGCCAGCAACTGATGGACTTCTTTTGGAAAAGATGGTAAAGAGAATATCTGAAGGATTTGCGCACGTTTCATCAAGTGAGGAATCCATCTAAGGTAAATGAAATCCGGGTTGGGGACATTGTCTTGTCACAAGAGGACGTCAGACCACGACACACTTGGAAAAAAGCTGGAGTGGAAGAAGTAATCCTTGGTCGGGACAAAAAGGTTCGCTCCTGCGTGCTTCGTTGCAATGGACACACACTTTCCCGACCTGTGCAGCTGGTCATCCCATTGGAGCAGGAAGGCCTAGAACAACTTGGCAAAGTCAAATGCAATCAGACCTAAAAAAGGATCGCTTAAATGGCCTAGAGGAAGCAAGATCCCTGGCAAAAAATCGGAAGGTATGGAGAGGTAGGCTGGATACCTAAACGGCGTGAAGAGCCTAATTAAGTAAATAAGTAATGCTCACAGACAAACAAGATTCTATTCAAATTTTCATCTTCGTTCCACAATCACATTGTCGATCAGGAATGTCAGGAAGAAGATCCATCTTTTTCAAAACTAGTTCCATCAAAAGTTGTTTCTGATTTTTGAATTTCAAAAAAATTTCATGTTTAACTCCGATAACTTTTTGAAATTTCTGGAAAATGAATAAAAACTAACCAGTATTCTTCAACATTTCTAATACATTTAGAATATGCGATTATAAATCATCATGCATTTGGTTTCTTTTAGGAAAATTTGTTATTTAGTAATCAGTACTTATCCTATCATTATGCATGTATACAAATTTATAGTACAGAATCACACCTTATTCTACAAGCCAACATTTAAGTGGAGTAAAGGCTTAAACTTGTGATCCTCAGGACAAATGTAAATTTTAACTCTAGCTGCTTGACAAACACTGCCAGACAATGTCAACAAACAGTATTGTTGTTGTTTTTTAAGATTCAACGAAGCATTAAATCAGACGTTACTTAAACGGTAAAGAAGATAAGTATCCATAGAAAGATCTCAAAACAATCCTTGGTACAGATGTTGTATAGGACATTTCTTTGGCGCGATTTTATTTGGCATTTTTTTTCCCCCTCCTCTGATAAATGTAGTTTCTGACGACGGATTTTATTTTAAGTTATATTTTAATTCAGTTAACTATTTATATTTTAATCTTCTTTCAATTTCAGGGTTTTTAATTTTGGCGAATTTTCTAAACTCCAAAAGGGAAAAAAATGCGAAATGTCCTATACATATGTCATAAAAAATAAAGAGAAAATTAGCCAAAACTAGGTTAGATTCCTCAGTTCAAGTATTGAAAATCGTTACTACCTAATAAAATCTGACAAGAAAATAGCTTAGACTTAATATATACATATTTAATGCAGTATACATTATAGATTTTAAAGACCATTTTTTAGAAATGGCTTTTGAAATAGAATGCAACGGAATCGCATTTGTTGCGTCTTTACACTTTTATATTAACATTTTGAAAAAAATGTACTCACCGAGAATATTATAAATAATTTTTAATATCCATAAGAAAAAAGTGAACCATTTACAAGTGGAAACAACATCAACAGAACATCAACACAAAATTATATATATATATATATATATATATATATATATATATATATATATATATATATATATATATATATATATATATATATATATATATGTTATATTCATAGCTTTTTACTGTGACGTCAAACTCGTTTAAAAATTCAGGATTATGGCCTTGTAGACTGACCATCTAGCAAGATACTTGGTTTTTCGCGCACGGCCTCGTTATAAGGATTCAATCTTGTGAAAGTTTTATTGGGGGTTTTTTTGGTTTTTTTTTCCCTATTCGAGACATAAATGCCATGAAATTAAATTTAATATTGTTTGAACACGTTAAATATCGAATGGAGACGGACAGAACTTTTCAGGAAATGTAGGTGGTTTTGTTTTAATCTTGATCTTTCAATTGGATGTCCTAATGAATTATTAGTTATGGTGGTAAATTTGTTTTTCATGAAATATTTTAATACCTATCATACTTCTGTTTCTAGTGAATCGTACTACTTTTCTCAGTTTTTTTCCCCATTATCAACCTGGATTGGCGTCGTCTGTGTTAAATACCTCCCAGAAAGCATTTCTCCTGATATTAAGACTACTCTAAATAGTTCCATCACGTGCAACTGTCGCGCAATGAAAAATCCAATCCATCCACGTTTTCACCTTCAGTACGGTTCTCCTCGAAAGCCAACCCTAAAGCGAAGACAAGCGGGGGTTGAATAAATCGTGAAGATTGAGTGACGTCCAACAAGCCGGTCACTCTCACAAATCGTGTAATAATAAGAAGCCGTGGGCGACGCGCGTGAAAACCATTTACCCCTTTCATATCCAGATAAGATCCCCCCTTTTTCAAAATGACGAGCTGCCATCCCTCCTCCTGAGATAAAGGCGACTCCAAGGAATCGGGGGATAACTTGAGTCTTTCCAGTCGGGTACTTCCCGTGACGTCATAGCATTGGTATTCACTTCGATTTTGTGTCTGTTGTTCGATGGAGGAGAAATCTACGGAGGCCTAATCAACCCCCCATGGCCGTCATCCAATCGCTCTGAAACTTGACAGGTAGATTCGATTCGAAATCCTTACGTCAATGCATTTAGAGTGACTCCAAGTCTTTTTTATTATATATTTATGTCATTTCATTGAGTGATCATTTTCGTCCCTACTCATCCCCCCGATCATCGAAGAAACTTTCTCTGATGCCAAAATTGTTTTAATAAATAATTAAATTGTTTCAATCAGAATAAATAAAAGATATTTAGAGGTGAGTGCATAAATTCATATTATTTTTTTAATGAATAAATTTTGAAAAGTAGTTTACCGCATATTTTGCTGATAGAGATGTTTTTAATATTTAAAATTGGATGCAAACATCAATCACACGCTAGCAACAGAAACGGCACTATGGTAATGAATATAAAAATTGGCAATGGAGATAAAGAAATTATATTAAAAAAAATATATATTTATATGGATTATATTATTTACCGTAATTTCAATACTTTGAATGTAGCTTAAAAGAAAGTCATAGTAAGGATCATTTCCTATACTCGTTATGATATAATCTTCTAGCCCAGTTCATTTAGAAACTACTTTATATAAAATCTTGAGATTTGGTCAGTAGGAACGAAAATGATCACTCAATGAAATGACATAAATTAAAAACTAGAAAATAGAGTCGTATATATTTGATTTTGTATTTAAAATCCTTACGTCAATGCATTTAGAGTGACTCCAAGTCTTTTTTATTATTATTATATATTTATGTCATTTTATTGAGTGATCATTTTCGTCCCTACTCACTAAATCTCTAGATTTTATATAAAGTAGATTCTAAATTAAATAAGTCAGAAAATTATAACATAACGAGTATGGGAACGATAACGAGCTAAGACTTCCGCTTAAAAAAATTGTAAAGCTGTGTTTAATTAGATTGACTTGTTTGTCTTTATGGTAAAAGGATTCTCACGCTCCTTATAAGTCATTAAAATTGCTTAATATTTTTGAACTTGTTTTTAAGGCCTTGAAAATGCTTAGAAGTACCTAAACGTTCTCAATTTTTGCGGATGTTGTGTGCCCAATTGCAAAATTTATAAAATACAACTCGGACTTGCTAGCTCCGCGTGACCGCCACTTCTCCGAACCGTATTGGAATTCTCTGGCATATTCGTATTACGCGTGCGCCAACTTGCAATTTTTTTGGTAGAATATGCTTTATTAATAACTAGGGGTGTGGAACATCGCACAACTTTCTATTACACTATATAACTGATGTGGATTTGTGCCATTTTCGTGTTTATATTTCCATCATTCATTCAGTAAAAATGACCAGTTTGGTTATATTTTTTGGGATAATTCTTGTATAAACCTTTAAAAAAAAAATTGCTAAAAAGGGAATTTTGACGATATACTTATCGATGATTCTTATATAATCCTTTTTTGTTAGTGAAACTGAGCCGAGATGAAAAAACGATCGTTGATGAAATATGCTCAAGGAAAGAGGACTCTGTGTTAAAGGCATTCGTTTTTCAACTTTTTACGCCGTTAAAGCATTTTTACGTGAAATTCGGTCGTGGGGATGTTTAGAACACCTTAAGAGGCATTACCACAGCGATTTTGAACAAAATCGTTAGTGCCGTTTTTTAGCAATTACTGAAACACGTGATTTTTTTTATTTTTTTTTTTTTATTTTGACGAAATCCTTAATGGTAGGTCCTTGGTCCATCATCAACCTGCACACCAAATTTGAACATCGTAGGTAATTTGTTTTCGGGAGTTATGCTGACCACGTACACACAGACTTTTTTTCTAGATCACTTTTTTGAGTTCAAGATGTTCCAAAACGTGGGGAAAATTCGAAAAAATCGGAAATTTTTTTTGACCGAATCCTATACTTTTATTACCCTATATATTACATATGGGTAATTGAAAGTAAAAATGTATATATAGACATGATGCCTGAAAACAAATTTTCAAAGGTCCTTAAAAACATTATTTAAGTCCTTAAGAGTTATTGATTTTCATTCTGTGATTCAAGTGGGAACCCTGAATTTGTTGCTGAGTGGAAAATAAAACATTGTTTTCTCTAAAAAATAAATCTCGTCAAATGTGTATTTCTTAATAGTGGGTTATCTGGCATAATTAAAATTGTGATAATTAAGATTGTTGTGTTAATAATATAAAAGCGTTCGAAAAAGGATCGTCACCCTTATAGACTTAATGTATAAAAGCAAATCATTGAAATTGGAAGCGAAGATTATTTTTTTTTTACTATAAACTAATCAAAAATTAAAAGAATTTGCTGGAAATGCAAATGTTTTTAAGTAATATTTCTTTCAAATTGAGATGGGAAAATATTTTCTCAAATTTGGAAACCAATTTTTAAGTCGATCTTGTATTCGGCAGACCTTGGGTCGTTCAACAAGAAATCCCAGCCAATCACATCTCTCCATAACGGCTTCCTATGACGTAGTCCCAGGAGAATATACACTTCGAGCCCCTTTATCCATCTCATCCACTAACCTTAGTCCGCAATCCCCCCTCCGAGCCATTATACAATTCATCCTTAAAAAGATAAGCGTTTACACGGCAATTTCCTCTCTCTAATGGAGTTTTATGGGGCGATGGGGCGGCGCCGAAACGCGGGTTCAGCCCCATGGAATAAATGTTGATAAACCACGTATGGGGCGGCATCAGTGTCTTTTGGAGCGTGTGCCCGCTTTCTTCTATGTCTGCCTTTCATAATATCGTTTTATTTCTTATGGGGGGAGGGGGGGGATATATTTTCTCGTTTCGCCAATTGGGCGAGGGGTAGGGGCTTTTGGGTAGATAGGATTGGATTGGTTCGGAGGTTGCCGTACGTGATCCACAGATGCTTATTTCTCGAATGGATGGCTGCAATGATTTGGATGGGGTTTTTTTCCCCTTCTTATTTGTTCGACAAAAAATCGATAATTCTTGGGACTTTTTTAATCGAAATGCTAAGAGGCGAGAGCAGGTTTAGGTACCCCATCGAACATCATTCTAAATTTTTTGTAGAGTGTAGAGAAATACTAGTTGATTAAGAATAAACTGGTCTGCCGGGACAAAAATGGCTGAAACTGTTTGAAAATTGACTTTGAATGAGTTAAACTAAATCCAATAGCCAAATATGTCAAATAACTTGCAAATAATGAAAGTTCTTTTTTGCTTGATTACATTTTACTTTTTAATTTTCAACGAGGAAAGGTGCGGACGATTTCAAATCTCTCGCGTCAAATACTTGCATCTTTTAAAAGTGAGTCAAATTGGGTATAAATATTTGGTCACTAATTACGTAATATTTATCGTCATCTTAGGTCACTTTTAAAAGATGCAAGTTTTTTCCGCAAGTAATGTTTTGTTTGTTTTAGTTTTCTTTTAAGTCAAATTTTGAACAGGTTCGACCATTTTTGCCTTGGCAGGCCATTACATTCATAATTTCTCTACATTACATACAAAAATGTGTAGTGATGTTCTATGGAATCTTTCGAAGTCTTAGAAATATTTTGAAAGTAGATAAACATTTCTTAAACTTGTAAGGTATTGTAGACACTCACTATATTGTCTCTAATATATATGGTTCCTCTGATTCATTCATGGACCATATTTACACAATAAAAAGAATTGATATCTTAAAAAAAAAAATTTTAATATAACTGCTTTGATTTTGAAGATTTTTCTGCCTCAGACCTAATGACGATATGTATGTCATCGCCAACATTAATGTGATTGCCAACATTAATGTGATTGTCAACTTTTATGTAATTGCTGGGTTTTATGAACTTATTTAGGTGATTTTGATATCAGGTCAAGTTTTGATAGTTTTCGATCTCTACGAAGAAAAACATCCAATTCCGGGCTATTAATTAACTTTTTTCCTCCTAAACTAGATAGAATACGAATCTATCTGCCAAGTTTTAAATCAATTGGATGATGGCGAATGGATCAATTAGTTTTCCAAAGATTTTCCCTGTACAAACAAATGCGCAAACAAAGTCGAAGTCAATATAAAGATTAAAAGAAAACTTTGCATTGTAGAAAAAATATCCCTTGAGCGAACTTTCATAATTAGGTTTCCGACGGGTTCATTGGATTAGGGGGGGGGGGGGGATATTTCTCCCCGACGGTTATTTCTGTGTCGAATTTTTTTTTTTTTTTTTTTTTTTTTTTCATTTACAATGATGTTTATCACTTTGGCAGTTGTAGAAATTAACTTCATTGTATATTATATTCTTAAATGTGGACCCATCAAGCACATTGCGTCTGAAATCGGCACTTTACATATTGTGCACGACGTAATAGTCCGAGTGGCGACTATTTTTTGGACCCCATCGAACATCATTCTGAATTTTTTATAGAAATTAGAGAAAAGTGAGTAGATTAGGAATCCACTGGTCTGCCGTGGCAAAAATGGCCGAAACTGATCATTAATCGACTTGGACTGAGTTGAACTAAAATCCGATTGCCAAATATGTTATAACTTGCCAAAAATAGAACAAACTTATTCGTCTGGCAACCCACTTCATTTTCATTTTCAATGAGAAAAAGCGCAAACGATTTCTGATCTTTGGCTCGGAAAACTTATATCTCTTAAAAGTAAACCAATTTGACGACATCAGTTAAGTCATAAGTGACGTAATATTTTTTGCCAACTTGGCTTCCTTTTAATAGATGCAAGTAGACCGTCGCCAGATATCTGAATCGTCTGCAACCTTCTTAATTGAAAATTAAAGAGTGAGGGTTACCAAATAAAAAAAATGCTCATTATTTGGCAAGTTATGGCGCATTTGGCAATTGGATTTAGTTCAACTTATTAAATGTCGATTTTGGACCAGTTTCGGCCATTTTTGCCACGGCAGACCAGTGGATTCGTAATCTACTCACTTTTCTCTAATTTCTATAAAAAATTCAGAATGATGTTTGATGGGGTCCAAAAATTGCAGTCTCCTCTCAATCTATAAGGTTAACCACCACTGCAGGTTCATTTTAAGGATATCAGTGGTGGTTAAAAGGCATCGAAGTCATGAACGGTGTGAGTTCAGTCCTTGCCTCACCAAAAACTGGTGTGTACGATAATGAGGGCAAGTGCCCTTTCAAAAGGTCGTGGCTTCAATGTCCTCTCGTTGGTGTGATGGAGTTGTAGAGAGAGGTATGCGAGCTTAGGTTTCGATTTTATCGTAGCGAGTCACGAGGCAAGTTTGGCTGTGATAAGAACTTCATAGTGGCAGAAATAGACAGCCGAAACTGTGCAAACTAAAACTTACTCAAACAGCCATTTTATCGCAGACGTTATTTGGATGCAGGTGCGTTGATCCAAAGAAATCATCAAATAAAGTGTTAATCTAGTTTTCTAACACTCAATTTATAAACTAGTTTTCACAGAACATATTTGAAGTTGTGAAATATTTAGATTGAAGCATTTTACTAACGGGGTTTGGATCTCGAAAAGTTGAAGAAGGTTTCAAGTCGCAATCCAGTCTGTTTGTGAGAAGTAAGTTTAGTATACTGCCTATTTTGTAAGCCTTTATTGAAGACTAACTCAAATATTTAACGTTTTAATTTATTTATTTCGAACTACGAAATTTTGATGAACCGTAACAATTTGCCTTGAAATTATTGTACTCTTAACGCTCCCTCGCTAAAAAAGTTAAACAGCTCAAAATTCTTCATTTTTGTTTTAAAGTACGCACGGAATAACAGACTGACTTGAAGAAGTCAGTTTCAATTAGTAAACATTTTTGTATCGTTCAAATGCATGAATCGATTGGATTTTAAAAAGCGACTTCTAAGAGATTCGAGATTTTGAAGGAGAAGGAGTAAACTTCCCGAATTCTAATACAGATCTACATCAAATGGAGAATTGACTATGAAATAAAAATTCTGATTTCAAATTCTATCGATGAATCTGCCTTAGAATTCATATAAAAAAGAAAACAGCCGACCAAACTGTAAGCGTGCTAGCTTCTAGACCGCGAGGTTGCGGGTTCCGTGTTAGGCATGGGTGTATGTATGTTGGCTTGTCTAATGACGAATGTGTCGGCGCATTATAGCCCTCGTGTTGCCGCCAGATAATCTGAATACAACCAACTTTAAAAAAGAAACAATTTCAGGGAAAATACTGTTCCCTTTTCAAACCAGCCGATTCCCGTACATTCTTTTATTTCGCACACAAATTAAGAATTTTGAGCAGTGTAACTTTTGTAGCAAAGGTTTCATATAATTTGATGGTTCATCCAGGCAGGGTTAGTATCCAAGCCATTTGGAATTTTATGGGGGGCGATGTAGTTTTAAACAGATAATTCGATGTTTTGATTGATTTGTTCGATTAAGTCAATTTTTTTTCAAAAATAGAATTTGGTCCTTTTTGATGGCAAGTACTCGTAACTATTTTAAAATGATCATAAATTATATTGTTTTATTTCATTTATTTGGATTGTTTTTGTCTGATATTATGGCTTTGTCCATAGTTGTATTTAAAATACCTTGAAGTAATACCAATAGATATATCGTTGCTATAAATGCGATGTAATTTTACAATGAAATTTAATTGCGTTATAATTTGTACCGTTATAATTGTAGCGTTATAATTTTTACCATAAAGAGAGCAATTTAACAGTACTTGGATTTTTAATGTTTCAATCACTTATGTTGTTGACGTTATCTTAAATTTTTGCTTTAACTATACTTATGATTTTGTACTTTAAATAACATTGCGATATAGTGTTTAGGATCTTTCGTTCAAATGATGACGTTTTATAAGCACTAAGTACATAATTCTTTTTTTTTTATTTTTAACCATTTAAATTTATGAAATAAATTATTGCTTGTAGAAAAATCGTTTTAAAATGTTTGCAATGCTTTATACATTAAATACTGAAATTTGATAAAACACAAGCCATTATAACTAATTAGGACTTCCTACAAAATTATATTACATTACAACCTTACTTTTGAGCCCTCACATGTACAATAATTGGGTACAGAACACAAGGAATGTGAATATGCGATCGTGGCATAAATTTCAAAAATACTAGCAAAGTAATGGCCGAACCATCTGGATCATGCTCAACGAAACTTCCATGTCACTCTGAAAATAGCATAAAATTGCTTTTATGATTCCATTATGTTTCACTGATGCTTAGCTTATCTTAACAAGTTGGTATCGGCATAGTGGGAGGTGATCATGGTACACTAAGCAAACAAACAAACAAAAACAAAACAAAAATCCGAGCCGGGGCTATATCTTCTGTTCTAATTATCGTAAAATCTTGCGGTTTTGCACCAAAATGTTTTTTGATTTCTTATGTCTGATGTAAAAAAAAGTTTTTACGGGACTGTATACTTAGAAAATTTAACTCTATATTTAAAAATTTCAATACAAACCCTATTTTTTATGTTTTCATTCTATTTAGAATACCTCGTTTACCCTAGATACTAAATTTCATTACATTATGTTGAGGAACACGTCACTTATGAGCTAAAATGTTTTGGACGATCTTGTAGGCAAATTTCTCTTTATCGCGGGAATAATCGAACGTTTTGCATGCTTTAAGAAAGTCAAAATGGAAAGAACAAAATTCTGGAGGGGTTTTCGACCATGATTCTAATGGAAGCAAAAAAAAAATTTATGTTTCTATTTAAACAAATTTAAAACTTGTTTTAATAATTATTAAAAAACTGTTTAATACAAAAGTTACATGTTGTTTATGTATGGCCTTAAACTATCCTTTGAAAAAAAAAAATTGCAAAAATATATTAACTATAAAAAAAATTTTGGCCAAAAAAAAAATTCTTTTTAACATTAATTTATAATTTTTTTGACATTTAAATTACTAAACACTCATTGGAAAATTATGAAATTTGGTATTTAAAGTTTTTTTGGATTCCAAATCTAAATATGGTATAATGCTATGGAGTTGCCATTGATTTTTTTAGAGTTAGGTATAGTTTGAATATGTAGATGACCCCTTACGATAAAAAAAATAATAATAATTAAGACCCTCCACAATTTTCAACGGTACTTGACTTTTGTTATTTCATCAATTAGAATACAAAATACAGCCATCGCCGGTTCTCGAACTGCCTACTTAGATTTTTCCATGTTTTCTTCCACGCGAGATACAAATGCTGTCATTTTCCACTCCTGGAATTCTTTGATGTATCTACAGATATTTTGACGCACTGCAGTGCAGCTCTTGCTTCATTAAATCTCCAATATAGCCCAAGCCGACCAAACGGTATAGTAGTTAGCGTGCTAGCTTCTGGACAGCCAGGTAGCGGGTTCGAATCCCGTGTAAGGCATGGGTGTTTGTAAATGTATGTTGGCTTGTCAAATGACAAATGTTTCGGCGCATTATAGCCCTCGTGTTGCTGACGGCAATCTGAAAACAACCAACCAATATAGCCCAACAAGTTGGTTTCTGAGTACGAAGAGTCTTTTCACAGTGGAAACGGTTTTACAGATCCTTTTGGGGTCTTTTTCACATACGAGTGATTTTACGGAAATGGCTTTTAGGGTGAAATGAAAGATAAATCCTTGGAATAAAAATATCATTTTCCATAGCGATGTAAAACAAGTAAACTATCTAACAGTTCAAGAAAAAAAAGAAACACTTAAACATTTTGGAGCGTTGCGGTGAAGGGATTACATGCATTTCACACGTTCTAAAATTAGATTTAAAATTGAAATAATTCGAAAGGAGAAACGTGTAGTTTTAATGATGGATATCAATGCTACATTTGCATGTCTACTCAAAACGCAAAGCAAATATTTTCTACACGCGTAATTCTTCCGCAGATTTATTTCTGCAACTTCTGTTTACGACTTCGTACCCATTTTCCTCTTACAAAACTAACCCATAAAAACAAAGTTTTTAATATTGTTGCGTGGATGGACTTGAAGCCAAAGCAGATCAAAACTTGCAGAAATTTATTCCAATATAGCTCTTCACAGATTCCTTTACAACTCCAGAACACGTTCTAGTAGACTCGATACAGCTCTATACACAACAATAGAGCATAAACAGCAGTTAAACTTGACACACAACTGCTAAATCGCCGCAAAGGACAATGCAATACAGTTCGCTTTCGGAACTCTCTGAATGCTCGCTGACAGACAACCAAGTCAGTAACTCCACTCAGTCAGTATCTCAACTAACTCAGTAATTTCAGTCAACTAACTGACTCAACTAACTCGCTCAACTCACGGCCGGCCTTATATAGGAGTCAAACCTTCTTGAAACTTCTAGAGGTAGATATTTGGAGAACTTTCCAGATCGTAGTCGAAAAGTCCTATACATGTACATGAGGACCGAAAATGTTGCCAAATGGTCGCTAAGTTTGGCGACATTTTGCAATTTCTCGCCAAATTTGGCGACAAAAATTAGTCTCCAAAACCGTCGTCAACTTGGCTTTATCTCGCCAATTTGGCGAGATTGCCATTACCATAATTTTAAATGCCCTACTCCTTGTAAAACTCGGTTCCCAGTGTTATCTCTGTAAAACTCGTTATCAAGCATTAAGACACACATTGCAGGAAAGAAAACCTTGCACTGCCTTATGCGAAATGTACAGAAATTTATCTTTTTACATAATTAATGCTACGAAATATTTACAAACATACAGAAATTCGTAAGAATATAAATCCCTAATTATGATTTGCCAATTTTTATATGTAGTGACAACTTATTTAAGCAATGATGAGTTGAAATCTATTTTCATAATGTTTGACCTCTGCGAAAAAAAACCGTTGATAATGTGTCATAAATAAACGTTCTTCTTTTTTTTCCCTCAAAACTTTATAGAATGCATCTTCATCGACACACTCTACCTGTCAAATTTAAGTTTGATTATTACAGGTTAATTAGTCCTAGAGAGCAAAAGTAGTAGCTTATGCAAAAGCGGTCTCTTAGGAGCAACTCCAAAACTTAATAGAATGCATTGTCAATGAAACGATCTGACAAGTTTCAGCTCAATTGATGACGGCAAGCGGGTTTACACGTTGACTGCCATTCAACTCACACCTTTTGTGTCCAAGAGGTTCCATTTACATTCCTTCGAATTTGTTCTGTGAGTTATTTCCCAAATATCATGTTATTTTAATGTAGGCTCATTTTGTATGGCCTCGGAGACAAAAAAAACTGAACTTGGCCTTTCTTCAAAAGGTAACTTTTTGAATGTTTTGGACAAATTTTGATGTGAAATAAACTGTTTATTTTTAGAAAAATAAAACATAAAATAAACAAATATTAGACTTGATGCTCCGGGAGTTACATACAACTCACGCCCAAGGTCATGGAATTTTTTTTTTCTAGATTTCCACAAATTTTGAAGACTTTTTTTATTTGTTTTTAAAATGATTTTATAGTTAAAAGCAAATAAAAAATTTAAAAAATGTTGCACATGGACAATTTTTTATATATACTAAGGCAGTCAACGTGTTAATAAGCCCTCCGTAGATTTTTTCCACTGCAAACACACAAATAAAATAGGAATCAATATGTGACTTATTCGTAACATAAAAATAAAGGGTAAATAATGTTAAAACGAATATATAACTTGAAAAAGTATTTCATTACAAATTTCCGACGTAAAATACCATATTAAATGCAATTCTTAAGTAATTATTCCATTTTCAATTTTTGCTTGGAACGGTTTTCTCTTTTTGAAAACTCGAAGCAGCTTTTTATGCATATTTTAAATCAACATACTAATATGTATCAGTTTAAAATGATTCCATTTTTAAACACTGCATCAACCACCAATTATTATCCCCATCACTAATAATAATACATAAAGTAACACTCAACAATCACTCCTGTAATCTTAATAGCAAACTTTAACAGTTTTCTTTGTTGTAAACAATGAAGTTTAAAATATCTTTATAGTGAAAGAAATTATCTTGTGGCTTGAAGTGCAGTGATATTTATACGAACTAACTTTCGATAGCACTATTTAAATTAGATTATTTATTTGATTTCCGATTCATAAAGAATCGTGAGGTGGAGATGAAGTGGCTGGACAGTTCTCACTTTTATGTTGAGGTAGTTCTTGATCAAGAATGGAATGGAAAACTAATCCCAACAAAAACATCTCCGCCAAGTTCTTCATGCAATGCTCATGGCCGTGAAAAGTAGTGCGATCTAAAGTAGAGTTAAGTTTAAAGTTGTTGTAAATCACGGAAAATTGGATTTTCTTCTCAAAGTCAAAATTCTGCTGCATATGCCTGAATATCTAGCTGCAAAAATATCTGTGACGCTTGGCCATTACATATTCTGGTTCACTGACGGGTAATGACCAAGTCATACAAGCATTTTTGTATATGAATGATGATAATTTAAAATTATTTTAAATAAATACTTTATTCAGATTTGCATTAAAGGTTGGCAAAGGGGAAAACTATTATTAATTGGCGATCATTTCGTAGGCGATAAAATATCGCCAATGGTCAATTTTATAATGCCAAGTACACTTTTTTATTTTATAATTTCTTGATTTCAGAGGCTTTGCGGAATGTGGTGAGTTTTTCCTCTATATATGCTAAGAGTTACTATAGTATAGTGAAAACATCAAACAAATTGCAACAAAAGGTTGTTGTTGTTGTTTTTTTTGTTTTTTTTTTGCATTTCCCGTTTCAGAAAAATGTCTTGGACAACATATTAAAAGTCTGTAAAAATCTAAGTGGCGGAAGGCCGCCATATTGGCCACCATCTTGAATTTCTGGTGTAATTGTAAATTGCCCATAATCAATACTACAGGACTCCGATTTCCTTCAAATGTGTCGACTATTACTCCCTTGAGGAGATTCCATGGGGAAAATCTCTTTTTTAGATTTTTTCCTTTGTATACATGTTAAACCTTGCAAGCATACCAAATTTCATAGTTTTATCTCTGCTAAAAGTACCTTAATAATGTGATGATCAGTGAGTGAGTTTTAGGTGGATTTCAAAATATGTCGTTTTCTCCCGTTTTCGAATTTTATTATCCAACCAATATAATTTGAGACTTGAAACTTAAGGATCTTACTAAAGTGGCTAACAACTACCTATAAAAAAACAAATCAGCTCTCAGACATACTGTAATACGCAGATATGAGAGGTCAAAATAATGTTGAGTTGCTTCCGGTAAAATATGGCTGTCAGTGAACTGCCGTGTACCTAGATACCTGTTCAAAAGAGAATGAAAAGGAAGCTCAATGTTGCCGACTAAGAAGTTAACTACAGATTGGACAGAAGTCACAAATATTTTCTGACTTGATTGGTCCATCAAAACGTGAGGTCCTCTGCTGAGGACCTTCTAGGTGAGGTAGAAGTTTTTATCAAAAATATCAAAGAAGATTCTCAAATTCGGTCTCGCAGGACTGTATAAAAGTAATTCATTTTTTACTTTCTTAGTTACATCGTATAACTGATATCAATAATTCCAGACTTTTCTCGGAAACATACCTCTAATTTGAAGAAGGTGACAACCTCAGTCTTTCCGTAAAAAAAAGCGATTGAAATTTGATAGTTTTGGATGGAAAATGTGCTTTACCGTTTGAAGTATGTTGGTTCCACTCGGAAATCACTTACTTAAATTTTTATTTTCATACGCAGACTGGTTTTACAGCGAAATCACACTTCCTACATATCATTAATAATCTATGTAATTTTTCGATTTTGTATGGCCTGAAACAAAATGCAATTTCTTAAGCAGAAAAAAAAATTGAATAGGTTTATCATTTGAAGGACTACGTCAAAGAAAGATCAAAGTCCACCTTTCTCAATTCTCCAGAAAAGCTTATTTAAAGTTTCAAGTCTTAGGGATTACATCGTTGAGGTAAATGGTTGCTGAAAATCTCACTTACCATGATATTTATTTGTCAGAGGACTCCGAGAGGTTAAGTATCTGCTATAACCTTGCAGATGGTTGGAAAAACTCGATTTCTAAAAAATTTAACCCAGATCTTTCTTTATTGTGTATTTCTTGTATTGTTCTTTCTTGTTTTGTGGTTTCATAACCTAACCACTTACAAAAGTTAAATATATAATCTTTTTGAAAAAAGGAAGTGTACTCCACCATTTTTCTACACATAAAGACGACCTATACCAAATTTCATTAAAATCGTGGGCTTCAAAGGGTAAAAACTCTTTTCTCGCTGGGTACGTTGGTTTCAATTTCCGATTGTTTCTCAACCTATGTGTCATTCAGAAACTGCTATGTACTCCACAGGCATCAGCATATTTCTCCATTTCTTCCAAAAGACCGTTGTACAAAAACTAATGTCTGCTGGAGAAGGCAATCTAAGAGATCACATTATTAACTCCAACAACTATTTAAAAACCAACAATTTCCGATCGTGCCACAAGACCCGATCATGCAAGAGTATTTGCCGTTGGCTTGAGGACAATGTTTGCCATGCGTCTTATTAAAAGTGACACACATTAACAAGACAATGGTCAGTTAATGACAAGAATGGGAAGATAAACTATGTCTGTCACAGCCTGTAAATGGTCTTGTTGTATCCAAGACATTGACAAGATGATGTGGTGTACGCTTTTTTTGACAAGGATCAGAATGAAGACTATCCGTAACTGCCCGTAAATAAAGTTGTTATTTAGAATTCGGTAAGAATCAAATTCAACTAGCCCATTAGGGCAAATTAAATTAACCAATAAATAAACCGGATGTTCTTACTCCCCGTCTAACATTTCTGAGGACTGTGACATTAAGATGTATAAAATTCATCGCGATTCTGAATCCTACCAAGAATCAGCATCACGTAATTTAAAATTAAAAAAATTCCTTATTTATTATGATGACATCTCAATGATTACAAAAAGTTTTCAAACTAACTTGAATATCAGCTGGTGGAAAAGTTTAAGTGTTTAATTTAAATAAATTAAAGTTTATAATTAATTGAATGTAAAACCAAAATTGGACTGTCAAATAATTTGCAAGTAACGAGTATTTACCGTGATTTTCTAGGAAAAGTTCAAGTCCATTGATGAGGCATTTAGTTTGGGTGTGAGGAAAGCGAAATCAGTAGAACAAAGGAAAAATGGCGATGTAGTCTAATATAAAAAAAGTAGTAGAAATCATCAACAAATATGGAATTCATACGGAAATGTGACCAAATTTGGAACGTTGTAAAAATATTCTTATACTTGAAATCAATACTTCGGTATAGCATTAAATCTATGGAGCAATAAAAAATGTTTAGTGTTTTCATACTTCCTGATTATACAGCTTTTCTTGTCGTTAATTATTAAAACAAACTTTACAATATCTTTATAAAAAAAAATTAAAAAATAACCTATAAGAACTTTATTATTTCTATTATTTTTTTATGAATTTACGGTCTTGAGCTGTTCAGATCAAGTTTTCATAGTACTACGAAGAAAACTATCAATTCCAGCCTCAGACTAACATTTGTTATCCCCAAAACTTGATGGAATATCGACAACGAGGATATCAACCAAATTCCAGCTTAATTGAATGACGAGAAGTGGGAAGATTAAAATATTTTGTCCACCAAAGCTAACAAAATAGAATTTATTTTACAAGATTTAAGAAAAGATCCTAGTTGAACTACCTTAATAACACTTTATTCTTGTATATTTATTCGACAGTATAAGTTGTTTCCTGTTTTAGTTGATTATCCGGTATAATTCAAGAGTTTTGACTTCCAATAAAATTTCAATGAATAATTTGTTAGGAAACCCCAAAAATATTCAACTATGTTACCTTATTTTTCAATGTCAACTTCTTTAGACTTTGAAGTTCCACTGAAACATTTTATTTTCAAAGTAAAAAACAAAAAATCCCCAACGTTATGTGACACATTCTACGATTTGACGAAATACATAAATATTTTTTTCAAAAGCTACTGATTTTAATACTTAGGCATAGCTGCTTGTGGCTGTGGCTACTTCCCCTATTTCTTTTAATTTCAAACTAAAATCTCTTTTGGTAGAGTTTGATTCCAAATTATTTCTAGCGCCGACTTCTCTCAACTCCTTGACATATTCACAATTGATGAGGCAGCATCCAAAATGATGGAGGGAAAAAAACTCTCCCTTCTTTTCTGCCAGGAAATCCAGGAAAAAGGTCCCCATGGGGAACGGGAGAAGAAGAGGATACGAGAGTACTTCCTCAGGAAAAGAACTTAAATCCGACAGCGGTATCGCCAAACAGCGCGCCAAGAAGAGATTTCGATGCTAACAGGAGAAGAAAGATGGCTGGAGAAAACAACCAAAACAACAACGACAAAAGCGACAGAAAATGCCCCCTCCTCCCTCCCGAGAAAGAAAATATATAAAATAGACAGCATTCCATTTCCGTTACGATATTTACCGTGGAAAAGGATTTATACGTATATATCTATATTGGGTGTAAAGGAATAAAAAAAACTTCGTAATACCCCGCCACTAGCGGCGCTTCAATGGCCGGTGAGGAAAAGAGAAATTGAAGAAATAGCTTTTTTTTTTCCTTCTTTAGTTACTTTCTCCCTCACTCTTTCCCGGCGATTGCCTTTTATCGGGCGAGATAGAACGAGAAGCGTAAATTCAGCGAAGTGTAAGAATTCCGAAATTGGATTCCTGTTCGCCGCCAATGGATGCTTCTTCGCTTTCACTGTGACATATAATTGGCCGAAGCGTCACTCATATCCCCGGCTTTGAAAAGAGATACGGAAATGGAGCTCTTTTCATTCATTTCCTTTCATTTATCTCCTACTTATTTCTTTTTTTTTTATTATTATTATTATTTCTCCATTTCTTCCAAGATTATTGTTATTGTTTAGCTTGTTACCTTTACTTCACTTCCAAAATGGCATCCCCGTTTTAAAAAGAATTCGAAATTGACAATAAAAATAAAAATGGCCGCCGCCAGACGATTTTTCCGAAGAATGTGAATTGCATTGTTCGAAACGGATTACGTACTTGAAGGAATTCTTATCTGGAAATTAAAGGGAAATTACTTCTAAGCTTAAAAAGCTGAAATGAGGTTTATAAAATTTCATTTCTATGCGTATCAGGTTTCATTTTTGAAAGAGGAAGTATAAAAATCATATTAAAAAGGGAGAATCTGGAGATAAGTGGAGGAATTTTCAAGCAAAATATGATTTCAAGAACTTCAATTGGAACTTGGAGTTTCCTTTTTAGATATTATTAAATAATTTAAAAGTCTCTCTTTTTATTACTACTTTTTTTTGTCAGAATGATTCTGTTCGATATTTTTTTTTTTTTTTTTGTTGACTCTTTCTACCGAAAAGGCGAAAATTTATTTTTGACATATAAATGCAAGTGCCCCATTAAATAAATACTAAATAATAAGATCACATTGAAATAGAGAGAATTAAAATATTTAACTTGTTTCTTTGTCTTGTTTAAAAATCTGTAACCGAATAATTAAATAGCTTCCAAAATTATAATTGATTTTCATTGACTAAGAAAATTTAATTCATTAATTTAACCATAGACTGTTGCAAGACCAAATATTGATACATCTTAAATATACTATTATTAACTATAGTTTACTATGATAGTATAATTTTATTGATTTCAGACTTGATGATTCATAACTAAAGATATGTTTCCTATTTATCTACTTCATCCCCCAATCATGAATTTTCAAATAAGTAAAATTAGTTTAACTATACTAGTATAACTTTATTGACTTGAGTCATGATGATTCATGACTAAAGATATATTTCCTGTTTGTCTACTTCATCCTCCAAGCATTAATATTCATATATGTAAAATTAGTTTAACTATACCAAGGCAGTATAATTTTATTGACATTGTCCGCGATTAAAATTTCTTTACTATTTATTCAGAATGCACTATTTTCTAGAGCTCCATCGATGATAAATGGCTAAATAAGTAGTCGATCTTAAAAAAATTTGCCAGTATTTTGTTATTATTCTTAGTTGTGGTTTCAGATGTCAACCAAATAATTAAAATAAGATAAAAAAATATTTTGCAAGTTGTTACATACAAAAAACTAGGGGTGTGGAACATCGCACAACTTCCAATTACACTCTAATACTGACGTGGATTTGCATCTTTTACCGTTACTATATTTTCATCATTTATTTAGAAAAAATGGCCAGTATGGCTATTTTTTGTGATAATTCTTGTATGGGTAAAAAAAAAAATTCCAAATTGATGATTTTGGCTATATAATTCCTATAATTCTAATATTATCCTTTCTTATAAGTGAAGCTGAGGAGGGAAAAGAAAACGATCGTTAAAGATGTATGCTCAAGGAAAGAGAACTCTGTGTTGAAGGCATTCGTTTTTCAACTTTTTACGCCATTAAAGCATTTTTACAGGAGTTTCGTAGGTGGGGATGTTTAGAACACCTTATGAGGCATTAGCACAGCAATTTTTATCAATCATTGGAGCTGTTTTTTAGCAATCATTGAAAAACGTGATTTTTTTTCAATGGCAGCTACCTTATGCGCAAACGCGATTTTGACTAAAACCTTAACGGTAGGTCCAATGGCTATCAGCAACCCGCATACCAAATTTGAACATCGTAGGTCAATTTGTTCGGGAGTTATGCTATCCACAGACACACATACATACACAAACAGACATTTTTTCTAGATAACTTTTTTGAAATCAGGGTGTTCCAAAACGTGGAGAAATGCAAAAAAAAAAAATTATTATTTTTTTTTTTTTTTTTTTTTTTTTTTTTTTGATCTAATGCTTTACTTTCATTACTCTGTGTATAATACATATGGGTAATTGAAAGTAAAAATGAATTTCGGGAAACTATTCGAGCTCCAGACATATCTGTATTTACTTATTCAACCTTCTAGTGTTTTATCGTAGTGAAAATCTCACCAATTGTTGAATTTCTTTCCTGTTGCCAATTTTTTTGTAAATCAGAATAAATCATTTATTGAAAATAATTTTATATCATTATCATCATTCTCATTGAATGCATAAATACTTTATGAACTGTAGTCCAATAAATTGAACATTGTCAGAAAAATTCCGGCGATGAAACTTTGTTGATAACGTTTTTTAACTAAAAATAAAATACTAATAACTTAAATTCAAAAACTATGATTTTAATTTTAGTTTTTGAGTACTTGTCTATGGGAAAGAGGGGCTTTCGATTTTCAAATAAAATTGCTAGTATACTTCGTTAGAACGTCGATGCATCAAGATCTAAACTTTTGAAACTAGTTTGAGCGGGAGGAATGAAATGTCTTCCGATAGGATTATTTGCAGAGGAGTGCAGACCGCAAGCAAAGATTGCTAATTGTTTTGTTTAAAATCGCAATTTTTTTTACTAAAATATTTATCAATAGCTTTACATTAATTTTCTATTGAAGTGAATAATTTAAATTCGTGCAAGTTTATTCTAGTGAATTTCAAAAAAATTTCCCCCTTTTTAATTTTTCAGAAGCAAAGGGGGTGTGTCATTGAGCCTTTCAAAAGGAAAACTGAATCGTATTTGCATCTAGAGTGGTACATACGAGAATGGTAAAGACTAAAAAATAAAATGGTCAATTGGTCTCTTCGTATTTCAATGTTTCACAACCCCCATTTTAAATTATACTTAAATATTGTATTTGAAACACATATCTTTTCTTACTACACAACCTAAAAGAAGATTCAAACCTGGATTTTTTTGTCTCTTCCAATCCAATTAATAAATCTTCTCCACGTTAAGCAACCATGAAATGCTAAGGATCCCATGACATCATTACTCATTATCCAGTCCGGGGTCAGACTCGCTAATTGCAGTGACAAGGAAGGGTGGAAGACGTTCTTTTCCGGACGATCGAATGTCTTGGTCCACCCCCACATTTGCGAACGATTCATCAAGGAGGGGATCGGAGGTCAGCTACTAGCGCACCCCCTCAATCAATTTCCCGTTTTAGAGTTTAGTTTCATTGCGTCATTTTTTTTTATCTTTCTCATTCATCAGATGTATAATGTACTGTAAAATACTCCATGTCAATGTCCTCTCGGTGGTGTGGTGGAGTTGAAGAGAAGATCTCGTATTCTTCAAGATACTTCAAATTACCAGTTGTACCACCTGACTGTGTTAAGCAATTTATAAGTAGTAGAAATAGACAGTTGGAAGTTTCAAACCAAATACTATATAAAATGAATTTGTCGTATATCGGCATCCAATTCCAAAAATGTAGAAATCCCGATGTTCATCCGTGGGAAACGCTATTTTTATCTTAGTCTGAAAATACGGAATTGATTTTAAGGGAACGGGAAGTGTTTGTGATTAACGTTCAATTGAGTCCTAGCAAATATTTTACGTAGGTGCAAGAGGTCTGGAAATTTGCGATTTGAGCTCCTTTAGTAACAATTCTTTTGTTTTTCACGAATGTAGAATGGAAGCCATGGCAATGACTTAATAACAAAGGATGTATATTGCTTGATCTTCAGTTTCAATCTTATTTTCTGTTGTCAAAGAAATATTTCAATTCAATAAATTTTGCAGCTTAAGAAAAGTCACGATCGCTTATCTGTCATGTACATGATCACCATTCAAAGCTAAACCTAGAAATTTACACTTATTAATTTAGAATTGTGTATGAACATTTTCAAATAAAAATTGCCAAAATATTCCCCAAAAAAATTCGTTTGGAGAGATTTTTTAAGTGGAAACAAATTGGTGACATATTTTAACTGAAATCTTTCTGTTTGACTCGACAACGTATGACAAATCCCTGCTAATTAGGAGATTTTATTAACAGAAATGAATTTGGCGGCATACTTGGCGAGAAAACTTGTCACCGAATATCCAAATTTTAATCGATATCTCTACCTACAATCAAGCTGCAATTCTTCCTCGAGTTTTAGAACATATATTTAAGGCACTCGCAGTACACTCACTTCCAAAAGTTAAGCATGGTGAGAAAAATGTTAATTTTCGTAAGTCAATCTGAATTAAAGAAGCTGAAATTTGCTGCAAAGATAAAAGGAAGTATGAAAATATGTTAGGTAACAGCCAATCACGATTTCGCGTCGAGAAATATGCAAAACAGGCAGTTGTATCAGAAGTCGGCATTGTCAAAGGTTAAAGGAGTTGCATGTAAGTGCTGATGAAAGGTGTTTAGAACATTCGTACGATTTGTTTTCAAGTTAAACGTGTTTCTATGGCTTCCAGAAGACAAATGGAAGATTCTGAGCGCTGGCGGACTGTCGGATGCAATGAAGCAGGACAGTCTGTCACAGATGTTGCTCTTTTCTTCGCCGTTCGTCATTCCGTCATTTCACGATTATGGAAAAAAAATTCCAAACCAGCCAAACAGTTATTCGAAGACCTGTAGCTGATCATCCAAAGGTTACGACCCCCGCGGAAGATCGATATATTGCTGTTGTAGACAAGCGGAATCAAAGATCGCCCTCTACATGTGTGATATCCATGGTTGTAGCGGCCATTGGTTAGACGATATCTGTCTCTACTTTTCGTCAAAAGCTACACATGAATCGTCTGTACTCCCAGGTACCACGAGTTACAGTTCAGTGGTCCAATCCAAAGGGCCACGATTAAAGTGATGCGGCCAGCATGTGAGTTGAACTGTGTCTGATTAAGGCAACGTTATGTTCACAGATGAGTCCAGATTTCCCCTGCAACCAAATGATAAGCATGTAAGGGTCTGGAGGAAAAAGGCACATGCAATTGGCCCCAGAGCATCACGCATTTCAAGGTGGAGACATGTCTCTGCAGGGATTTCATTGGGATATCGCACTGACCTGCACATCTTCAGGCGAGGTTCTGTGACGGCTGTATGGTATCGAGATGAAGTCTTAGACTCCATTATTAGACTCCAGCAGTTAGTCCTTCTTTCGTTTTAATGGACGATAATGCGCATCCCCATATAATTGCCATCGGTGATGACTTTCTAGAGAGTGAGGGGATTGCGAATATGGAGTGGCCGGCTTACTCGCCGGACCTTTATTCAATTGAAAATCTTTCGGATGCCCTTGGCCGTGCTGTATGTAGACGTTTCCCATCTCCAGCCATTCTCAGAGATTTAAAAATTGCCCAACAGGAGTAATGGCGATTACTGGACTGTGTGGTGGTTGATCACCTCGTAACGAGCGTGATCACTCACTGTACATTATGTATGCAGGTGATGGGGTGCTCACATACCATATTAATGTCGGATTTTGTTGTTTGTTTATAATTTAAACAGTATTTCGTTAATGACGCAAATATGACGCCATCTTATTATTTATGAAAATTCAATGTTTTATCTCTGTTTGTAATTCTTTGTTTTGTTTCATGAATAAAGATAGAGATACTTACTTGCAACATTTCGTGTTAATCAAAGTAGTGCGTTTCTCGCATTTTACCGCTCCATGCTTAACTTTTGGAAATGAGTGTATAATCTCAGTATCAACTGAACAACAAATAGCAGACCTGACCGAAAACCGGATCAAAAAGTTAACCATGGACCAAATATTTCCATTACATGACATAGTTTGAAAGACTCTTATCTTTCCGTCGAGTTTTAACAACTCAAGTCAAGCTCACAAACATTCTTTGAATCGCGATTTGGAAAGAGTTACAAGTCGTCTGTTACAATAAATTTCTTCCACCAATTTAAACTTGCAATGGGATTGTTCTGGCTATTCAGTTTGATACCACTGGACTGTAACTTTTGGATTGTTCATAAGCGGTTTCTGTTGACCAAGCAGAATAATCCAATTGAACTACCCACTGATCTCTACTACAACCTTTAGATAGCGCATGCTTGCTTATTGACTTGAAGTCGGAGAAGGCTTAAGAGGATTCATTCCCTATACTCGCTATGTTACCATTTTCTAGCCCACTGTATTTAGAAACTACTTTGTTTATACTTGCAATTATATTGATTCATAAATTGTTTTCATTTAATGTCTATCTATTATGCATAAAAATTAAAGCAGTAAAAGACTATTTCAGGTAGACAGTAGAGCCACTTTACATGCATTGACGTGAGGATTTCAAATACAAAATCAAATATATTTGTCGCTATTCTGAAGTTTTTAATTTATGTCATTTCATTATATGATCATTTTTGTGCCTACTCACCAAATGTAAAGGTTTTCTAGAAAGTAGTTTCTAAATGCACTGGGCTAGAAGGTTGTAACATAGCGAGTACAGAGAAGGATCTAATAAATAAATCTAATATATTACAAAATAGCGACAAATATATTTGATTTTGTATTTGAAATCCTCACGTCAATGCATATACAGTGGCTCTACCTGTAATAGTCTTTTACTATCATAGAGATCTATACTAGAAACTTCCCCTAAAACAAAAGTCCAAAGTTAAAATTTGTTTTTAACTATGGGCAACCTACTTCAAAGCATTATGGAGGTAGGGGAAAAGGCATCATCTGCTTGCAAAGCAGAAACCCCTTCTAAGCAATCCAGAAGTTGTAGTGGTGATCACTGGAACTATGTACAATGTGTTGCTTTTGGTTGATGACAGATCCCTATGAGAAGTGTTCGGCCTTCTTCAACTTCGTATCAAAAACCAATCATGAAGATGCAATCAGAGATCAATGTTTTATGGCCTGTCGTTAACATAGGAAGCATTATTGTCTTTTCTAGATATGGTAGGCTATGATGTATTTGGTTTGCATTCTAACCATTTTTAAGTAACATTTCTCGAGTAAAAATATCTTTTGTCTTGTTTACCCAGGGTTGGTCGCGCGGTTAACAAATGTCCTCCACAAAATCAATTTCTCAATAGATGGCAGCCCATGATCAAACATCTTACAGGTTTTTTTGTTTTTGTTTTATCAAGTTATTTTAAAAATATTTTTTTAATTTTTGAATCCTTTATATTAACTTCGATTTTGCATGTCGATGGGAACGGAATCTGCGGAGGCCAAATTTACCTTCTTGTCGTCATCCAATCGGTCTGAAACTTGGCAGATAGGTTCAATGGCGATGACTTCTATTAAATATTGGGGCTATTACTGTTCCTTAAAAAGGTCGCTTTTACGGAATACTAATAAAGCAACTTGCCGTCATCCAATCACGCTTTGGCTCGCATTTAACCAACCATTGCTGAAACTCTTTCCTGTTACCATTTTTTTTTTAATAAATAATTAATATAATTATTTATATCGCAATAAATAAAAGATATAATGATGTGAGGGCATAAATTTACGTTCAATTTTCATAAATAAATTTTGAAAAGTAGTTTGCCGCACATTTAACTGATAGAAATGTTTTTGATATTGAAGTTGTGTTAATGAATATAAAAATTAACAATGCATATAAAAGACTTTTTAAAAACTCTACTTTTAAATCTGTTGTTTAGAACTTCTTCTCTGAAATCTCATCAACAAACCTCGATTTCTAATTTTGCTCCTTACCTATTATCCCATCGACGAGACAGAAAGTTTACCAAAGCAGTCAGTCCGGACAGATGTCCGAGCCACAATGCATCTGATGCTTTCCACAAGAAGCCCCGACGTTTGTCCGTGCCGAACAGCACCTGGGCCAGCCTCGAAATTTTTGACACCAACAATACGGTTGCCAACGGTCGACGGATTAATACGCACAAGTACACTGATTTCCAACTTAAAAAAATATATATATATTTAAAAAGAAGCCCAAGTAAAGATCATTCCCTATACTCGCTATCTTACAATCTTCTAGCCCGGTGCATTTAGAATCTACTTTCTATAAAGCCTTGAAATTTTGTGAGTAGGTACGAAAAGTATCACTTAAATAAATGACTTAAATTGTTTTCCTTTAATGTATATTTATTAGAAAGGAAAATTAAAATGGAAAAAGACGTGTCTGGAGCTACTGCATATGCATTGACGAAGGATTTCAAATATAAAATAAAATACATTAGACGGTATTTAAATGTTTTTATTTCCTGTCATTTCGTTAAGTAATCATTTTCGAAACTACTCTGAAAATTGTAAGGTGTTTATACTAAGTAGTTTCTAAATGCACTGGGCTATAAGATTGTAACATAGCGAGTAATGCACAAGTACCCTTATCTTCAACTTAAAAAAAAAAATTAGATACTTAATCTTCAACTCTTCCAAACCCTACGATACTCCCCTTTGACCCGTCCGATGTTCTTACAACAAAAACAAACCAAGACCAGCCCATTAATTACGAAAACAAATCTTTCCCTCAATGTTTCCATCGCCACTTTTTCTTTCTTCTTGAACGCCAACTGATCTTCTCGATGAGTGATTAGCGAGCCATCATCTAACACCAACAAAAACAAGGATCTTTCCTGGAAGAAGGGCGAAATTAATCCGAGTCCTGACACGTGGTAGGTTTATCCACCCACCACTTCAATAAAAGACACCCCCCCCCCCCGACACAACTTGCTAACAAATCAACTGGATGACAGATGAGGAAGACTTGCTTAACGCGTCACGAGATCGCTTGTTGTCGTCATCGCGAGAGAGATGGAAAAATTGTGTCACAGTTTTAATTCGGGGAAACTTGCCATCAGGATGAAAGATACAAATGAAGAATGAGTTATTGTCCTCGCCTGTCATGTGCGTGGACACTCATTTTTTTTTTTTTTTTTTTTTTTTTTTTTTTGCCTGTATGATGAAGGCTTTGGCGATATCTCTTTTGGTTGGATAAATCCTTAGATCAGGAAGGTCGTTTAGAAATTAAAATCGTCAGTAGTATCAAGATAGCACTTAGTTTAAGTGATACTTTGATCCATTTCTTTAATCTCTATATATAAAAGTTAAAGCCCTCGTGACTGGCTCGTCACTTATTCTACCACTTGCCATATTTTCAATATCCTTAGAGAGACAGAGAGCATAGAGACGGGACACAACTCTGAATATTTGCACAAATTTTAATAGAGCCAAACATTGAAAAAGTAGGCTATTCTTAACTCAATCACTTAAAAGGACGAAAAGGGTCAAACGTTCTAAATTATGTTTAAATGCTCTCCTTATAATAATGTAGTTGCAACTCTGAAATTTGGTACAACTATAAACAAGAAAAAGCATTAAAAAAAAAAAAATTAAAAAAAAAACATCAAGAAATCGAAAAGAGACGTCCTAAATGTGAAATATCATCCCTATTTCCCATAAAGCTAGGAATCTGAAGATTGCTACAAATGTTGAAAGTTGCTACAAATACTCACAAAGCTGAGGGTTGTAAAAGAAAACTATTGAATTTGAAGTATTCTAAAGTCCTACTCACTAATTAGTCACAGAAAAGAGAAGAACCAACTTATCTCTAACTTTAACTTCTGAATAGTGAATTCTTGGTTTTTGACTTGAAGTAGAAGAATCATCATAAAGATATATGCTAGCAACTTCCTCCCATACTAGTTAAACGTTTTGCAATCATGAGCAACCTATTACTTAGTCTATATGGGGAGGGGGGGGGGGGCATCCAGATGGCTTCATCCGATTGCAGAGCTGAAACCGCTTATAAGCTTAGAGATCACCGGTTAAAGCATAAATGCCTTTTGATTGCTAAAATGCACTCAGTAAAGTTTCATAGCAAAACACAAGTATTCAGGGTGATACAATTTGATTATCCTGTATTAAAATTGTGTTTTTAAAATTTCCATCTTGCTATATCGATGCTATTTTACAAATCATTAAATAACCTTTTATACGAGAAAGATTCTACTGGTATATAATATGAAATATAGAATAATTTTTGTAAAGTATTTTTGTATGCTTGTATTAAGATTTATTGGATAGATAAATGTTAAAGTAATAAATTTAAAACTTAAAAATAGCGAAAAGCATCCAGTTTTTCAAAGATAATCATAAAAAACATTTAACAATTCTGCAGTTTACAGAATTTGTAAACATCTCATCCAAAACTCCAATGGAAGCCATAGCCATATAGTAAAAAATTAAATCAAAAATAGAAAAATTAACTTTGAGTTGATGCGATTAAAAAAATGTTTTGCAATAAAAAAATATTTGATACATAGCAGTTTTCAAATAATTAAAGAATTTGCAGTTTTATTCAACAGTTGACGCCACAAATTGTAATAAGAATCCTTGAAAAAATATTTTTAAGTGGAAACTTTAACATCGAAACTTTTTTTTGTTATTGTATTTTTAAATAATAAAAAAATAGAAGTTCCTTATTAGAATTTACATGAAAGAACAATATTTCACACACACAAAAAAAAAAAATATTCATTTTGTAAAAAATTAAAAAAATTCAAATTTTTTCCCGCAGTTTTTCTAAAACGTTCTTTAAACTATATTTTATAAGAATTGGTATTAACACATTCGCTGCCACTGACGCGCTGGCGTTTCAGCATGGCGCTACATCCCATGCCGGCGACGCTCTGGGACAACGATCGAGTATATGATAAGTAAACAGCTTTATTTTTAGTTCGGATTTGGAGGTTGAACGATGAGGTTTTTGAGGCACGTTAGTGAAGCATTATTTTTATATTTTTAGGAAATAAAAGGTTTTTTCTTTTTTCTGGTTTTACTATTAAAATATAAGGAACTTTTTTTAAATTCGGCATCTGAGGATGGATATATAAATTTTGGTGGCAGCGAATGTGTTAAAATATGAAATTCTTGTAGTAAATTAACATAATATAAATATTTATTCATAATAACAGAAAAAAAAATTCTATAAATATGCAAGAATTTTAGTTTAGTGTTAAAACAATATATAAAAACTTGAACATATTTTGTTAATTAGAATGTCAAATTATAAAATAGACATATTTTACAGCATGCTCTAAAAATTTGAGATCTCTCCATCACTTAGAAAAAAAGCTTAATATTTAAAAAAAAAATCTGTCAACAAAAAACATTGAGAAAAGTTTATTTAAAGTTTTCATTTTCTTAAGAAGAACATAAAATGTCACACAACTCATTAAAAAACGTAGAATTAAAATTTTGAATGCGTATTTAGAAGATTCAAAACTATAATTATAGCAAATAAAAAAAAAAATTAAAAGTTTGCACTTCTTAGCGCCCCCTTAATATTACTAGGAACAACAAAAAATATTTTATTTCCCAATTTCATTTATTAGTTTCTAATATTGTTCCAAAACTAAAAAATGTTTTATAGAAATATTTCATTTCATCGACAAAATATTTTATTATATTTTAGGATATTGAAAGAATAAAGATTTCTCTTATAATATTAGTTTACGTGAATATAAAATCAAATAGTTTTAAGAAAATGAAAAAAGAAAATAAAATCTTAATTAAACTGGCATTGTTCAATTTGTATTTTGAAATAATTTTCATGTTAATATTTTCTCCTTCTCCTGTCATGGTACCAATGCTTTTCAATAGCGCGATGCTCAAAGGAACGTCTTCATATTTTTGCTCTTGCTTTTTAAGCAACTTTAAAATTTTACCTTGCCTAATTTTTTTATTCTACCTATACATTTGAATTTAAATATAATTTACTCATTTTTAAATCCTTTATATTAACTTCGATTTTATGCGTATGTTTGTAGATGGCGGGCAAATCTGTGAAGGCCTAATTCACCCCCTTGCCGTCATCTAATCGGGCTGAAACTTGGCAGATGGATTCGATATCGATGACAATGCATTCTATAAAACTTTGGTAGCTGTCACTATCACGAAGAGGTCGCTTTTACGGAATACTAATAAATTAACTTGACGTCATCCAATCGCACTAAAATAGTATTTAACCGACCAATGAAGAAACTCTTTCCTGTTGCCAAATTTTTTTAATAAATAAATAATAAAAAATTTTAATCTGAATAAATAAAGAATAAATAAAATAAATTTGGATGTGAGTGCATAAATTCAAATTTATTTCTAATGAATAAATTTTGAAAAGTAATTTATCGAATATTTTGCTGATAGAGATGTTTTTAATATTTAAAATTTTATGCCGTAGACTAGCACACGCTGGCAACAGAAACGGCGCTTTGTTGATGAATATAAAAATTGGTGACGTATGTAAAGGATTTATATTAAAAACTTTGTTTTTATGGTTTATATTATTTAAGTGAGATAAATCAATATGGTTGAATCAAGGTAATTAAAATTTTCAAATTATAACTTCAACGGTTAGTTGAATGCGTTTTGAGGGTTTTTTTTTATTATTATTATTATTCATTTCTAGTTCATTTAAGTGTAATAGCTTTCATAATTGATACAAAGGTGTTATTAATTTGAAATGCGTACTGCCAATTTGCAAAATAAAAAATAAAAAAAAAATTGTAGCATTTCCCGTCATATGTAATGACTACAAAGTAATTGCATGTATAACTGAAACATCAATATTATAACTTTGTGTAATTTTGTTCGCCTTTCTTATACTCTAAACACACCAATAAAATTACTATCCGATGAAGTTTGTTAATCGATTCCCTTCAAATGTAATATGGAAATAATTAATATCTTTTGGGTGAAATTCAATATACTGCTTTATTTACTCTCGCGAGATTTTCTTTATTTTTTTATTTCCCACACATTACGATAGTTTTTTTAATCGCATCAGATAGTTTGAGTAAAATAATTAATACAAACGCATTTTTTCTTTTTATTCTGGAAGTTAATGGTCGTAATTGGACTAATTATTGGATTTCAATCTAAACAGTTTATTTCTTGTATTGATTTTTCATCATCATCTAATTCGTGTTTTTCTTGTAACTTCTTATTTGATAATTTGGCTGTCATTATTAAATTCATCCGGTAATTTTGTGAGCAATTAGATATAATTTAAGATAAAAAGGGTTTACGTACTGGTCATATAAAAAGTATCAATTACAGTTTTTTTCGCCAAAAAAACTTATGAATCTTTGCATATGAAATAGCACCTTCAAATCAGCTTTTACACATGAACTTAATCTTAAGTTTTACCATAAACAGTACAAGGCGTCGGATTTAAATTTCTTAGGTAAGCTGTTTTTTTGTTGTTTTTTTAAAGCAGTATGGACATAGAATTATTTATAATATTTTTACATACTGAAATATCAATATTACTTGAAAAACTAAGACTTCTTGCACTTGAAAAAGTACTAAGAAAGGCACAATGCCAAAATATTGGTGTTAAAAGAAAAAAAAAAAAAAAAACGTAGTCTTAAAAATACTACGTTTAGCCCTACGCTCTATGAATACTTAATCTACAATAAATAGAATGTTTTTCAGAAAAGATACTTTGAAACGATATAAACAGTGAGACAAAGGTATTCAACATACTCCCACTGTTTGGCAGTTATGGAAATTTAATTAGTCTTGGTTTAAAAAATTCCTTAATGGGATTCAATTCGATGATGGCTTCATATCATTTACCGTCGAAGTCTTTTTCATTTAGTCCAAATTATAAATAAACAAAACCGTACTGAAAGCCCTCCATCTTTGTATCTTACAAAACCATTGTATTTTGCAAAAGGCCAGGGATTCATGAACTACCAACATTCTATAAAAACAAATCCAGAATGATATTCGAAGAGGTACAGTACGCAAAAAAAAAAAATATCCGAATGATGGCTATGTCTTCGGTTCTAATTATCGTAGAATCTTGCGGTTTACACCAAAATGTTTTGTTTACAATTTTCTATTTGTCTAATGCTATTTCTTTTTCTTAGGGGGCTGCACACTAAGTAAATATAACTTTATAAAAATTTCAATACGAACCCCTATTTTTAATGTTTTCATTCGATTTAGAATACCTCGTTTACCCTTGATACCAAATTTCAGTTCATTATCTTGAGAAACACGTACGAGCGAAAATGTTTTGGCCGATCTTAAGGGCAAATTTCTTTATAGAGGGCTGAATCGAACATTTTGCATACTTCAAGACGTAATCTGTTACGCGGTCCCTTTAAAGGAACTTTTTTAAGTTTTTGCTAAAATATTGAGAACTAAAAATCAAAATGGAATGAAAAAAAAACATCTGGAGGGTTTTTCGACCATGATAGTGTAATGGAATGTAAAAAAAAAAAATTCTATTTAAAAAAATTTAAACTTGTTTTATTAATTAATAATTCATTATGAAAAAACTTTTTAATACGAGAGTTGAATGTTGTTTATGTTTGGCCTTAAACAAATTATCCTTTGAAATAAAAATTGCTAAAATATATTTAACTATATAAGAATTTATGTCAAAAAAAAAAAATTCTTTTTAACATTAATTATTCCTTTTTTTTCCCTTTTTCTCCATCGTTTAAATTACTAATCACTCATTGGAAAATTATGAAATTTGGTATTTTGCCATTTTTTTTGTATTCTAAATCTAAATATGGTATAATATTATGAAGTTACTATTGAACTTTTCAAAGTTTGGTGTAGTTTTAATACATAGATGACCCCTCGTAATAAAAAAAAAACTATATACAATTAATATAGGCCTTCTACAATTTACAACGGTACTTGACTTTTGTTATTTCATCAACTAGAATACAAGATATAGCCATCGTTCGGAATCCTTTTTGCGTACTGTACCTAAATTTTTTACTATTGTCTATTTGTCTATATTAAAAGTTCCTAGACTTTTAATCATCATTTCTCATTTTGAGCTGAGTTGTAGATTCAGTGAATAATATGTGGCAATTTGTCTGGCTTGTTAATGAAACTAGTGGAATCTAGTATTTCAATGAAAGTACTAAACTAATGCCAGATCATGACTAGTAGCAACACCTATCGTATACGTGAAGTTATGTAATTCCACTGTTTCAATTAAAATTGAGAACGAGTGAATAACTAAACACTTGAAAAATCATATTCCAAGAGCAATGAATAAACGCCACATCTGAGCCATGCTGCTCGAATAAGCGACATCTCCATAATCTCCTCACCAGCGACAAAGCCAAATCATCTCGGAGATTTTATCGGGAGAAACAATACAACTCAAGCCCGGAAAGAAAACGTGAGTGTACCCTCCAACTCGCGTGCGATAATTGAAAGATAATACCCTCCCCACACCCAACTTAATGCTCCCCCCTCCCCCCCTTGGAACCAGCCACAACTCTGCATTTGTGGAGGGGTTGCACAATGTTAATCGCACATTATGGACATCAACAGTATCAGTTTGCCGTTCTCACCATATATACAGCTCTGTCCTTTTCCCGATCGGATTTGTGACAAGCCCCGGCGGTTAACAGTTAACTGGGGGGTCTTCCACCAGTTACCCGTGACAAGGGGGGGGGGGGAATGAAAAGGGATCACCCCGCCTAAAGGCGTCACGCTTTGATACGTAGTAATGACTTTTGATAGATGCGATGAATAAAAGCGAGGGGTGCTATAGAAGGGGGACATGTATGGGAAAGCACGTGATGTGAGTACGCATATGGTTAGAAGTTAAAGGGAGGGTATATCTGATCTCTCCCCTGTGATAGACTTTTTAACGCCTGGATGCTTGATTAGTCCCACTTGTGATGGGCGATTCTTTTCTCTTTTTTTTCAGTGTGTGTGAGGTGGTATATTTATTTTTTGGTGCCGTGTAGTTTTGTGGGAGAGCAATATATTGTTGAGGCCTTGAACGAGGTGGAGGGGTGACATCCAATAAGTTGCAGTGTTGTTGACACTGATTTGAAAGGACGTGAAAAGTTAGGGATGTCAATAAAAATTGTGTAATCCACAATGCTGCTGAGATAAGAATTGAAGAGGGACATAAACTAAATAGCGAAAATGTCTGTCGTTTGCTTAGAATAAAAAATAACCCATAAAAACAAAGTTTTTAATACGAATCCTTTATATGGATTGCCAATATTTATCATTAACACAGCGCTGAATCTGAAAATAGCGCATGCTTGGTGTTTGTATAAAATCGTGAACTGTATTAAAATAAACAACACGTTTCAAATCACATAAGCATCTGATTTATTGTATTGGGAATTCGGGCTTATGTACAAAGGTTCGCCACCAGAGGCGCTATTGATGTGCGCAGGCGCAAACATGCCGCCCCACATTGCAATGTTTACATTCAATCAATTGTACTCCAATAGTTAATCAAATGTAATATAAAAAGGACACAATAAAAATGTATCAATAAAAACTGCATACCAAATTACACATTACTTAAAAAGGTTAACCATACAAAACTACAATTGCATTTCAGTCCTGCACAGGCAGCAAACAAACCTTAGAAATTCCCCTAGAAAATGTACTATATTGGGTTTTTACCTGAACTACTCTGATTTTGCCGTCGCTTCCATCTTTGGTACTTATAATACGGCCTAATAACCATTTATTGGGAGGGAGATTTTCCTCAACAAGCAATACCAAATCACCAATTTTCACGTTATTTTTCTCAAATTGCCATTTTGATCGTTGTTGCAACTGATCTAGATAATTGCGATGCCAACTCTTCCAAATCAATTGCACAACTCTAGTTATCTTTTGCCATTTACTTAATCTATTTTCATTTATATTAATTAAATCAGGCTCAACTAGAGTGCTCATTTGTCTTCCGATGAGAAAATGGGCGGGAGTCAATACCTGAAAGTCATCTACACTTGCAGATAAGGGGCTAAGTGGTCTGGAATTCAAAATTCCTTCTATTTGTGTTGTAATGGTTAGGAATTCCTCGTAAGTTAAATTATGACCACTCACTGATCGCTTAAAAATGGACTTAAATCCCTTCACTGCAGCCTCCCACAAGCCACCAAAATTGGGAGATCTAGGTGGGATAAACTTCCAAACTATGCCCTCGGAAGACAAAAACCCTGCCAGTTGCTCATCAGGCTTAGTAACCAATCCATGAAGCCTCTTTATTTCTCGGTCGGCTCCAACAAATGTCATCGAATTATCAGAGTACAATTTGGCACATCTTCCACGGCGTGCAATAAACCGTTTCAGAGTCGCTATAAAAGAATCTGATGTTAAATCCGTAACTATTTCAATATGCACAGCCTTAGTTACAAAACATACAAATATACATACATAGATCTTATGGAAAATTCCTTTTCTTTGATTGCGGTATCTAACAGAAAAAGGTCCACAAAAGTCAACTCCTGAACAATTAAATGGAAAGTCTGGCACCACTCGTTCTCTAGGTAGATCACCCATCAACTGCTTTAAACTTACTGGATTAGCTTTAAAACAAATTACGCAGTCGTGGACAACTTTGCGACAAATAGAACGTCCACCTAATGGCCAAAACTTCTCCCTCACAAAGCTCAACAATCCAGTAGCACCAATGTGCAAATACTTCTTATGAACAAATCGGATTATCGATAATGTAAGAATATGACCTTTGGGTAATATAGCAGGATGTTTCCTTAAAAAATTAAGATTGCTATTACTCAAACGACCGCCCAATCTCAAAACTCCATCACCATCCAGAAACGGGTTTAAACTTTTTAACTTACTCTTAGGTGAAATACTTTTACCCAAAAACAGACTTCCAATTTCCACCGAGAACTCCTTTTGCTGAGTTGCTTTTATTAAGTACTTTTCTGCCTCGTTGATCTCATGAGCTTCGAGTGGGCCAGTCTTTCTCTCAGAAACATTTCTAGCATTATTTACAAATCTAAAAATATAACTCAATATTCGAAGAACACTTATATAATTATCACGTAAATTAATTAATTCATGCAAAAAATTATTTACAATAACACTAAAAACTGGTAAGTTATTTTCTGAAATACTTCCTTGGGAAAAAAGTCCTAAGTTCCGATTGAAAGTCCTCACGTTTGTCAGCAACGGTGATACTTCGATTTGGATAGTCACTTTCACTGAGAAACACCGGTCCATTCCACCAAAGGGTTTGACTTAACAATTTGTCAGGATCGACACCTCGAGATACCAAATCTGCCGGATTCTGATCCGTACCCACATGACGCCACTGAGGGATAGATGTTAGTTCTTGAATTGTGGCCACCCTGTTCTGCACAAAGGTCTTCAGATCTGATGATTCTTTATGGATCCAAGATAATACAATCATTGAATCGCTCCAGTAATACGTTTGTGTCACTGTAAGCTTTAAGGCTGAAATGACCTTTTTCACCAATTTTACCAACAGCACTGCGGCAAGCAATTCAAGCCTTGGAATAGTAAGGCTTTTAAGTGGTGATACTCTAGACTTGCTTACTATTAATTTTACAAGTGACCTGCCAGCTCTATCTGTAGATTTGCAATACACCACAGCACCGTAACATCGTTCCGACGCATCAGCAAAGCCGTGGATTTCCACGGACACCGCCTGCACAATCACAATGCACCTGTCTACCTCGATGTTGTTTACGCTCCGAAACCCCGCCAGGATCTGTTGCCATTCTTTGCATTCTTCCTCTGGTAACTGCTCATTCCAGTCGATTTTGAGACGCCACAACCTTTGCATAAAGATCTTGCATTTTGAGATCACTGGACCAACGACACCTAAAGGATCAAAGATTCTAGCTATAGTGGACAACACAGCCCTTTTGGTGCAAGGCTGATTAGGATCAAGTGTTACTCTAAATGTGAAACAGTCTTTTATTGGATTCCATAATACACCCAATGTTTTAGTTTCACTAGAATCTCCAAATTCATAATCTTCCTCGGGTCTCTGAGATAGGTCCGGGTGGTTCGCGCACCATTTATGCAATTCCATCCCCCCGCTCTTCAAGATCGAAATAAGCTCTAGTTGCATTTTCTTGGCTTCCGAAAGGGTTTCAGCTCCGCTTAACACATCATCCATATAGAAGTCATTGCGAAGCACAGACGCCGCAACTGGAAAGTTAGACTCTTCATCAGTGGCCAACTGTCTCAGAGTTTGCATTGCCAAGTTTGGAGCACACACTGTTCCGTAAGTTAACCTAGTTAGCTCATAGATCTTGGGTTGGTCATTTACATTGCCTTTCCACAGTATCCTTTGAAGACAATGTTGGTTAGGATGAATCAAAATCATGCGATACATCATTTTGATATCTGCTGTTACTGCATATATGTGCTTTCTGAACCTAATCATCAGCGAAAATAGCTCGTCCTGTATAACACCACCATTATACTGGATTGCATTGAGCGATAGTCCATTTGAAGTTTCACTAGAACAGTTAAACGCTACGAGTAATTTTGTGGATGTTTTCTCGAGTCGATAAACGCCGTGGTGAGTCGCATAGTACGCAACATCTGGCTCGTTTTTCTCGGACACCTCTCTCATATGACCAAGATTCTCGTACTCCTTCAAGAACTCACAATACAATGTCAAGTAATCAGGATCCCTTGACAATCTGGCCCACAGCGAGTTCAATCTTTTGAGAGCAATCCCTTTAGACAATCCCAAGCACTTTGGGTCGTTTTTAAGGGGCATAGTAACCACATATCTACCTTGCTCATCCCTGAAGTGTGTCCGCTCAAAATGTTTCTCACAAATATTAGTCTCGCTACTCTGTTTTAATTCCTCATTTACGTTTTCAATTTCCCAAAATTTTTTGAGAGTTTCCTCTAAATCCTCTCCAAGAACCAATCCGCAATGCATTTTTGTAGGCTCGACTAGGGGTACGCTGCCGCTCGCGACATATCCAAAAACTGTATTTTGAAATAGTAGCTGGGAGTTCTGTGAACGTATCTGACCGGGTCGCAGTAACTCATAAAAAATTTCTGCACCTAACAACATATCAATTTTACCCGGAACGCCAAAACTATCGTCGGCCAATGAAGGAACCGATTCCAAAATATTAACATTAACTTCAAGCGGCTTATTAGGTATAAGGTCGGTGATCTTTTTTACAACCAACAATGATAATTCCCGCTCGTAATTTTGTTTTAAATTAGTAAGTGTAACAGTAACACTACCGTTGACTGTCATACAGGTGTCATTTAGGCAAGATATCACAGTGTTTATTTTCTCACGCTTTAGTTGCAACTTATCAGCACAATCTTTGCTCATTATGCACGCTTGACTTCCAACGTCCAGTAAACACCGAACACCCCTCAACTCACCACCCTTTCCGCGAACATACCCACGGACAGTACTCAATAAAACAGTCCTTGAATTCGCTTTAGAAAAATTAGTGGCCACAATAGTAGTCGGGTGTTCACCAGGCTGGGAGGATACACCTACAAAACTTTCAGAGGTACCAATACCCTCTACCCTCTCATTTGTCTTTGGCAGTTCCTGACTTTGGCCACTTTCCTTAGGGAAATGAATCATTTTGTTGTGCGGTTTTCCACAAAAACAGTTTCTATATCGACACTTCTTTACATGGCAGTTGGGTGCTAAACACTTAAAACACATTTTATTTATCCTAACAACTTCCACTCTCTCCGAAACCGATAGAGTCCTGAATCTCGGGCAAGCATACAATAAATGATTTTCGTTGTTTCTACACAGAACGCACTTAGCGCTTCTTACTTCCGAAAGAAATGTTGTACTTAGGTGAAAACTCGCATGCTGATGACCCTGCACGTTGTTTGGAAATCTCCTTGTATCGGTTTTAGACAACAAAAAGTCAGTTTTACCATTACCTCTGGAAGACAGATATAAATCACACTCGCGTCCCAATTGCTGTGGCTCAAAAAAGGACTCTCCCTGGCGGACTCCAATGTGAGTCATGAGCTCGCGGTCCAAAGAATCAAAAATCTTATCGGAAACGATTAAGTCACAAAGTGAAGCAAAATCGTCAACTTTCCTCACCTGACAATAGTATTCAAATGCCGCGCTCAATCTGGAAGCAAATTGAACATAACTTTCCGATGACAGTTTGTGCGCCTTACGGAATTTATGTAAACATTCGCGAGGAGTGGGCAAAAACTCCCTTTCGATTAAGGCTTTTAATTTTTTATAGTCACCAATATCTTCAGTATTTACAGACATCAAAATATTACTAGCTCCTTCGCCAAGAATATTCAAAAGAATTTCCGACTTAAATTCCTCCGGAACATTTTTGTACTTAAACGCTTTTTCCAAAGATTGAAAAAAAAGATTATAAGACTCTACACGTATTGGTACCGGAATTGTTAGAGTTTTTACACATTTAATAAAGTATTCTAGGCCATGATTTGAAGATTGCGACTCAAGAGGAATTGTTGTCCCCTGGGATGAATCCTGGGTCACGTTTTGGGAAGTATCTCTTCGAATATTTGCGATCTCTATCTCTCTTTCCAATTGCGCCAACTTAATCTTTTCTATTTCTAATTGCAACTCATTATCAGATTTCTCAACTTCCCGTTTCTTTTCCTTAACCACATTCTCCACCACACTCTGAACAAAATTATTATTCGAAGCAAAAACGTCGCTACCTTCAATTAACCTTCTGATTTCGATGCTTTTGGCACCAACAGGGGCATCTATATCCAATTCTTCGGCAATAAGTCTCAACTCGTCTTTCCTTAGTCTGGAATTTAAAGACATTACTAAGGAAGGTTGAAGAGACTAAAAATTTTCAAATTAGACACTTTGAGTATCACAAAACTCAGCAGGACCTGAAACACCGCTTTATACTAAAAATACACTTCATAAACTGTTCTCAAAATCTCGAACCACAATATTAATAAAACTTGAAACACTAAAAACCATCAAAACTCGACCACTATAATAAGTAAAACCCGAAACACAATAGCAGCAAAACTCGAAACACAATAGCAGCAAAACTCGAAACACAACTCGTGGCTGCGAAATGCTCAATAATTCGCAAAACTCAGATAGCCTGAAACACCAATATAACTCGCAATGTCGCTGGTTTGACTCCTCGACGGACCATGTATAAAATCGTGAACTGTATTAAAATAAACAACACGTTTCAAATCACATAAGCATCTGATTTATTGTATTGGGAATTCGGGCTTATGTACAAAGGTTCGCCACCAGAGGCGCTATTGATGTGCGCAGGCGCAAACAGTGTTGGCATCTCATTTTAAACATCAAAAACATTTCGATCAGCAAAATATGCCACAAACTACGTTTCAAAATTTATTTATTAAAAATGAACGGGAATTTATACACACATCCGAATATATTTTATTTATTCCAATTAAAAAAAATATTATTTATTGAAACAATTTTGGCAACAGTAAAGAGTTTCTTCATCTGTAGGGTTAAATGCCATTTTAAATCAATTTGGTTTACAAGTATTTTGTAAAAGCAACCTTTTAGTGACAGTTACAGCCCCATAATTTGATAGGATGCATTGTCATCGACCTCGACAAGTTCCGACCAATTGTAAGGGGATTAATTAGGCCTAAGCAGCAATTAGTCCCACCATCGGCAATCACGCACGTAAAATCGAAGTTAATACAAAGAATTTAAAAATAACCTCTAAAAACTAAGTTTTGACTTTAAATCTTTTCAATGAATTGTCAATTTTTATATGTAAAGTAATTTAAGCAATTTTGATCTCCAATCGACTTTTTACAGTTACTACAAAGACGGACCATCAATTCCGCGTGTCATTCGCCTAACTTTTTTTTCTCCCTAAAACTTAATGGAATACATTTCTATAGACCCGCGGTTCCCAACCCAAGGGCCCACGAGTAATGTGTCGTGAATGCTGAGAATCTAAGACCAGATAAATATTATAGGAGATTCAGGGGTAGAGACGAGAATGATGGAGTCACTCGATAAGAAGCAACAATCTTCGATGGTGTAAACGGGAAACGTGTTACTTCGTGAATTCAACAGCATGGTTGGTTGGTCTCAACAACCTATTTTTATGCACAGTGACGGCTAATCAGGTCGGGACTACAGTTTAACGTGGATACCGAACCACAACAAACATCCGTGCCTAACCTGGCATCTTTAGCATGCGAGGGCAGAGTGTTAACCCCACAGCCATCAAATTCAACAGCATGGCTAAATATACCCAATTTTAATCGAGATATTGACTCTCTCATGAGAGACAAACAATGTCAAAAATCCCATTGACTTTTTAACTTTGACTACTTGTTTTATAGTTTTCTTCTAGTTGCGACAACGCAATAAAGTTCCTTTCTTAGTAAAAAAATCACGTTTAATCTTTCAGGTACATTACGAGTTACAAATTTCTGAAGCGCATATTCTATTAGCTAATGAGCCTCAAAGTCTGGTGGTCCGCACAATTAAAAAGGTTGGAAACCGCTGCTATACGTCTATCTATCAAGTTTCATGTCGGAAAGTGGGTAATGTGTAAATGCGGCATTTTTAATGACAGCCTCAAAAGCTTGACATAATGCATCGACAATGAGGCTATTCAACAAGTTTCAGAATGATATGATGATGGCAACTGCGTCTTCCGCCGCACAAACAAAATCGAAATTAATATAAATGTTTTAATAAAAGGGTCAAAGCTCCATTTTGTCAAAGTTTTCAGGAGGGCCGTATGTGCTAATTCAACATGTGCTTTTACGTATTATTTTTTAGCACACATTTATTTCTGTAACAAGTTTGGCAAAACAACTTCTCCTGACCTCATTGAATACGCTACAGTGATGTGTGATGCTGTTTTACTACGCACTGATTGGCTGCATCTTGCTTATGACGTCTTGAGCTGATAGGAGACAGGGTTGGCCAATAGTGATTCGCCAAATGTGTGACGTCATGAAATAGCTCGGTCAAAGCCATATGATTCGTTAAAAACTCTTATATTAACCGTAGTTAGAAAGTAAAGTATTAAGTAAAATTAAAATTTAAAAGTTCTTATTTTTTTTATCAACATACATTTAAGTTTAATACAAAACTATGCAGGAAGGTTACGAATATTACTATCTAAGTTGTTATTTGATTGGAACTTTTACTCGGAAGGGTTCAATGAAGTCGGGATAACTTGTTTTGAACTGTAATCGATTTCTACCAAGTAAACCAAAAAGTGATTTAAGACCAAAAGAGAAGTTATATCATTCTAATCTAACGATGTATATTTGTGAAATTCTCCACTGTTACGTCACAAAGTTAGAAAATTCGATGTTAACTAGGGGTGTGGAATATCGCTTAACTTTCAATCTTAATATTGACGTGTTGTTTAATATTTTCACCATTCATTTGGAAAAAACGGCCAGTTTGGCGATATTTTTTACTGTAATTTATACATGGGACTTGAAAAGAAAAAATGACGATTTTAGAGTTATACTTTTCGGTAATTATCGTTTCTTGCGTGGAGGAAAATCAATCGTTGATAGGCGATGCTCAAGGATAGAGAACTCTGTGTTACACACATTTGTTTTTCAACTTTTTGCGTCTTTTTGGTAGTTATACTTTAGTTTCGGAAGTAGTGATGTTTAAAACACCTTAAGAGGCATAACCACAGCATTTTTCATCAAAATCGTTAAAGCCGTTTTTTAGCAATTGCTGAAAACATGATTTTTTCAATGGCAGGTACCTTGTGCGCATGCGCAGTTTTGACGAAAACCATAATGGTAGATCCCATGGCCACCACTAAACCGTACACCAAATTTGAACATTGTAGGTCAATTCGTTCGGGAGTAATTCTGACCACGTACATGCAGACACACACAAAATTTCTAGACCATTTTTTTTTTTTTTTTTTACTTTTTTTTTTAAGTCGAGATGTCCCAAAACGTGTAGAAGTACAAAAAAATCAATATTTATATCAATATCAATATAAAATTCCATATTGATATTGATCAATAAATAAAAACCAATATTGATATGAATAATGAATATTTTTTTTTGACTGAAAACAATACTTTCAATTCCCCATATGTTTACACAGGTAATGAAAGTATAAAACAGATTATGTACTTTGAAATAAGAATAACAAGTCGCATTTTTTTTTTTTTTTTTTTTTTATATATAAATAAGTGATTAGCGTAATTTTCTTGCAATTAAATCACATATGAATTCAAAGCGCCCCTCACTGACATTTCATTAATTCTCCCACATTCCATATATAAAGTTATAACTGTATGGCATAACTCTGAAAATTGGTACAAATGTCAACAAGAGCAATCACAGATAAGTTATTCCGAACTTGATTGATAAGTTTTAAGATAAGTTCGGTTAAAACGTTCGAAACAAGTGATACCACTTTCAATTCTACTATAAAATTCGGTACAAATGTCAATAAAAGTAGGTAATATAAGCAATTCCAATTTTGATAAATTTATTTTCAGGGTTCGAAATGGATTAAAGTATGAAAATGAACCGAAATATAAAATGCATGTATATTTTTTGATTGCTGAAATTCCGTAGTGAAGCACGGTATTCAGCAAGTAAGTTATGTTTCCACGGTTCGAAATACACAGAGGCAAATGCATCTTGGAAAGTTCCAGTTTGAAAAATTTTATGTCTGAACTTTTTAATCATGTGTATGCATTTCACATTGTGACATTTTCTTTATAGATAATCTGTTAAAGAAAATCGAGAATCGAGTTATTGACTCTTATCACTTTACGGTTGATTCATCGCCAAGTTGAGAGTTCTAAGTAAGTAGATAAAAAAAATTAATATCTCTTTAACTTCGTTCAATTTCGTTCGTAATCTGTTGCTACTCTATTAATTATATCAAGTGTTCCTACGATAAACTTAATTTCTTTTTAGAATGAGTTGAAACGAAGCATGCATTTAATTTGGAAAGTATGTGACAAAACCGAATTTGTCCAAAAGATTCATCGAGTGTAAAATGCAAACGAAAACATTTTAACTCACATTTTAGAACCATTTGTGCGTGAATAATAATACATCCTAGGATTCAAAATAGATTACGATTTCAATAAAAAAATACTTAAGACACTTTCACGAAACAAAAATATCAAAAATTTATTTTCACACTCAGAGTCGCAATTTTAATTCTAAATGAAGCCCACACTCTATATTTAACCTAGAAAGAAAGAAAAAAAAAAGACAATAACGCCAAAATGGAATAGAAATGTCTCACTCGAAATGAAGAGAAAGAACCATTTTGAATTGTTCTCGCCCTCATACACATGCGACAGAAACATGGCTGAAACACCCCTTCCTGAAATTGAGACGACTCAATTGTAGTGGAACTACGTGATTCGAATTTGTCCTCCGCAAGAAGAAAAAAAAAAGGAATTAAGATGTATACGGGGAATAACGAAGTCGTCACGCGAACTTACATACTCACTTTGGCATCACGCTTTAGTGCTAGAAAATTAGTCGCCACCCAAGTCATGTTTCCTTTCTAAAACGCCAGCCATTTTTTTTTCCGCCTTTTTTATTATTGTTATTCTCGCTCGGCTAATGAGTTTGAATGCAAAGGCGTGATTCTTGCAAATTGGTTGGTCTCCAGAGGCGAGAAATTTACATCGTAGCGAAATCTATCTTGAAAGCCAAATGGGCTTTCTTTTTAGCAGGGAAGAGTTTTGCGTTTATTTATTAACTAGGCTGGACTGAGAAAAATGAGCTAGTCAAGTTTTTGATTGTCGCAAAGAGAGAGAGAGAGGGAGGGATAGGTTGCGTGTTTCTCACCAATATTTCACGCCTCTCAAGACAGACGCCATTTATCTCTGACAGTGTAATTTGCCAGGGTTTAAAAATATAACAGCGATATTGGACACTTGGAAATATAGGCAAATATATTTGAACTTAGAATTCACCAAGTTACAGTTATGAAACTAGCATCATTTATTAACCCATTAACAACGGTTGACAAGAAAACTTGCAATCGACATTTTTTTTTTATTGTTAATAAATTGCGATGTGGTTCCATTTATTATTTTTTAAAAACCATGAAAATAATTCTTCAAAAAATCTGAAAAATCCAAAATATACTTTAAATGATTTAATAAACAAGGTAAAAGTTAAAAACAATGACTGTTTATTCATTTTAAAGTCGTCTTTGTTGAGTTAAGGAGAATTTGTTCGCAACTTATTCTGTATCTAAAAAAATTTAAAAGAAAATTTTAAGAAACATGAAGGAAAAAAAAAAAATAGTAGTTTGATAAAAAAAAATGTTTTTTGCTAGGTTTTTTATTAACTCTTTTTCAAATATTAACTCGTGTACTTAGCGTTTAAAAGTTTGGTTGTTGTTTTTAAAAATGATTTCTAAAAAAATATGTACTGTATTAAAAAAAAAAAAAAAAAAAAAAAAAAAAAAAAAAAATTAAATCTATAAAATTTTAACGTTTTGGATAGCCAAAACTTTTTTTCCCATTTTATGCATAAATTCTTGCATTAATATGTGTAATACTATCTGATTTTTATGTTTGCAAAGTTTTATGGTACTTAAATAAGTAGTTTTTTAGAAAATGCTCATTTTTGGATAAAAGCATGCTATGATTATACAAAGATTTAACGTAAAACTTACGTATGAGGCGAATTGTATCAAAACCAGCTTCAGACACATTTTTTTCCCAAAATAATATTCTTATTTTATAAGTTCAGTCCATTTCTAAGCCATTAGGTAAAAAACTACAGGGTGAAAATTACTTTCAAAGCAATGTGTTTATTTCAAAATGGTTTACTCCATTCACGTTTCTTTGTATGGTCATCAAGTTTCGCACACAAGAAGGTTATGGAAGTTTTTGTGGCTACACGTATGCTCATATTTTCGTCAGAAAAATACTTTGTTTTCATATTTTTGTATTGTATTTTTGCACTTGTATTTTTGTACAAATTCATTTAAATTTGAATTTTTTTTCTTTCAATGAAACTAATGTTTTTCTAATTTGTTTCATTTATATTATTTACATCTTTTTACCACTTATTTTCTTAAAAATATTAGATATCTACTTAGTAACTGTAATTTTACGTAGGTTGGTAACTTTACAGCAATTTATTGCATTGCGAAAGGTTGTTGATCACCATTTTGCTTAGAAAATAGCTCTATCCAAAACTTTTATCCAAATTTCTAAAAACTTAAAATTTAAAATTAACCTTGAAACAATCAACACGATGTTGGTTTTTTCAATACCTAATTTACCGTTTGAGTCCCAAAGGGTATTGAAAAAACACTGTCAAAGAATCCCAAACAGTCAACCGCGCTTTCTCTCAGGCCTCCTTCACACGAGGCGGTTTAGATGATTCAACTAAGTAAACTCTCAACAAGTTGACTTGGCACTTTCACGCGAGGCAACTTGTGGAATCAACTTCTCTTCCCAACGGAAGGTCAGTACGATGTTGAGTCAACTAGTTAGGATGAGAGCGGCACTTGTGCCTGCAAACAAACCGCCGACGAGTTGACTGCGTGTGAAAGGGCGTTTCTCCATCATTTCCTAAAAAGCTGCACTCGTAACCACCCGCCAGATAAACTAGTTGAATCGACTAGTTGCCTCGTGTGAAAGAGACCTAAATGAGTACGAAAAGCAGCGTGATAGTGCTTGTTTTATATTATGTCGAGAAATACCAAGCGGCGCGATAGCGTTTGGTTTATTTTAAATCGATGATATTAAAATGATCGATAAATATTTAAAGTTTTGTTCGATAAAAATTATCGAGAGATAACAATGAAATAAGTCATTTTGTAATGATTATTGTATTATTATAGTATTATTCTACCAATTGTTTAATGTACTATTTACATTAAAAGGATCTGTGTTGATGTACTTGCGTCAGTAAATCTGAGCGCGCGACTTCGATAATCGGTAACGCACCGTCAGTTGTTCACAATGGTCGAAATGTGCCGGGTTTTCTCGGTATAAAATCTCAACAGCGCGATTCAAATTGCAAGCCTTATATAATTAATGCAAAATAAACAATATTAAAAAATACTTCTAGAGTTTAACTAGAATAAAGTTTAAGCATAATTGAATGCAGAAATGTTCATATAGTTTTAAAAAATACACAAATGGAGAAATCATTTTATTGATAATTTGATTGTTCTTAATTCCTTAGGCTAAAATATGTGGATGAAGTTTTTGATTTAAGATTTTTTTACCACCTAAACTTTAGGAATTTATTCATTTCTTTTCTAAAGGGCTGAAACTGTACCGATAGTTTTCTGCATAATTAGTCTGAAATGCATAAAAAGGATATTAGAATTGGGGTATACCAAAGTTACAAAAATCACAGTTCAAAAAGAAAAAAAAAGAAAAAAATTATGATTTCTCGGCTAGCGCATCAAGAAAAAAAGAAAAGTTTTACAATTGAAAATTTATCAAAATGATGTTTCATATTCGAATGTGGAAAAAAAATTATGAACAGTAGGTTAAAAAATGTTTAAAATGGAGGTCGATAAATCTGTTTAACTATTTGAATAATATGAGTTTATTTTATTACATCACAAACTATTGTAAGAAATACTTAAAATATTTTTATTACAATGTTTTAATTAGCGGGGAAATCTTCCTTGCTGTTAATTCTCATCTGATTCTAATGCACTAACTTTTTAAAACTAGAGATGTGGAATATTGCACAACTTTCAATTACCAATCATTGCATAAAATTAGAAATTACGCTATTTACCTTTGTCATATTTCCACTCATCTAAATAAAAATGGCTAGTTCGGCAATAATTCTATTCGATAGACATTACATTGTTCTTTCTTGCGCGCGAAATAGAAAAAAATCCAAAACTAATGGGAGATGCTCAAGGGTAGAAAGTGTTAAAGCCACTCGTTTTTCACCTTTTTAAGCTTTTATTGCCACGGGAATTTAGGAGGTGGGGACTGTTATAAAACACCTTAAGAAGCAAGAGAGATTTTAATCAAAATCATTAGAGTTGTTTTTAAGTAATTGTTAGAAAACGTGATTTTTGCATGATTTTAATCTTATGCACAAACGGGATTTTGATAAAAACCGTAATTGTAGGTCCGGTCCTATGACCACAGATACACATACTGACATTTTTTCTGGACCACTTTTCTGAAATCAGAATGTTCCGAAAAGTAAAGAAATGCCAAAAAAAAATATCGATTTTTTTTTTTTTACCGAATTCTATACTTGCATTACCTTGCATAAACATATGGGTAATTAAAAGTAAAGATAATCTAATAAGTACAAAAATTCTCTCCCCCGTCACCACTCTAACCTTGTACAACGGCTTCTCGATCAAAAGTCACCAGGTAATCGTTAGTGCCTTATTATTCAGAGCCATTCATTTTTAAGATCAATCGGGTTTTTAAATCATATCCAGCAATTTTAAACATATCTATTTTTAAAATTTCATTTACCTCTTCATCATTTTAGAAATGTGTTTTAACATACTCTAATTATTTTATATCACATTTCAATCATATTCATTCCATCCTAGTATTTTTTTTTCCCCCGTCTTTTGTTTTGGCGCAGCATGGCCTTAGTGTTGGCTTTGCCCCAAAAAACCTCAAACAAACAATATATAGAGTCACTCGAGTGGCGAATGAGCGCGACACTTCTGGACATTGCTGTACCTCAATATAATAAACTCCATGTTTCGCTGCGAGTGGTTTGTTCTGAGCGGCTAAAGTGGTGGCGCGTGTTTTCCACTCGAGTGGCTCTGTATAATAAGGTCCTTAGACCAATATTTAACCTTGTTGACAGAAGCTTACTGGCCATAGAGTTATCCGGTGCAATCACCAGTCAATGTCGATTAAAAAATTAGCCGAAAGTTGGATAATAAACATACTACTACTTGCGCATTTTTTTTTTTTTTTTCAACAAACTATCAATGGGTGGAAACCAAATTCTTTTTATCATCTTCAGAACATTTTAACGGATCCCCTCCTTATGAGAGGACCTTTTAACGACAATTTTTAATTGTTAGTAATATCATACTGGCATAAATTACAGATTTTCAATGCAATTTGAAAAAAATTCTTATAAACTCGAAAAAATTAACTTCTACCAATTTTTGGACATTTTGACAGATGAAAATATCCCCTTTTTCTAGGAGTGCGTTGATTCCTTCGCGACCATTTCTAAATGTTAGTGGTAGCATAATGACACAAATTTCCAATGTGTAACTAAATATGGAAATCTTTTGCACATGCTAATAATATCGTAAATTTCGTCTTTACCTTTTATCGATTTGCGGATTAAGTAAATAGAAAAACGATTTCAGAAAAGTGTGTTGCATTGTTTTTGTCTTTAAACTTTCTATATCATTTCCAATCGATTTGAAAAATAAAATTTAATTCGACCCACTCTAATAAAACATAACGAATTTGATTTAATTAAACTAATTATTAAAACAATTCAATTATGAAAATTAATTAATAAAGAATATTATTTAATTGTTTAAATTAATTATCTCTGTACATAAAAGACCTCACTGACTAACTCACTCACTCATCGTCCCTCTTCCCATATGGTTACAACTCTGAAAATTAGTACACATGTTAAAAATAAAAAATAAAAAGTAAGCTATTCCGATCTTGATTAACCAATTTTAAGGGGTCGAAAAGGAGTCAAATGTTGGAAACGAGGGTTTTTCAAATAACCCACTACCCATAGAATCACAACTTTGAAATTTAATGCAAATATCAACAAGAGCAAACATAGAAATAGTAAGCTATTCTAATTTCGATTAACTAACTTTAGATGGACGAAAATGGGTCAAATGTTCGAAACGATGGATTTTCAAATGATCCACTTCCTATAGAGTCACAATTTCGAAATTTGGTACAAATGTCAACAAAAACAAACATAGAAAAAGTAAGCTATTTCAATTAAACAACTTTAAAGGGGTGAAAAGAGGTCAAACGTTCGAAATGTTGGATTTTCAAATAATTCACTTCCCATAGAGTCACAACTTTGAAATTTTTTACAAGTGTCAACAAGAACAAAATTAGATTAAGTAAGCTATTCCGCCGATCTCTATTAACCATTTTTAAGGCATCGAAAAAGGGTCAAACGTTTCAAATAAGGAATCTTCAAATGGACCTCTTACAATATAGTCACAGCTCTGATATTCGTTGCAAATGTCAACAAGATCAAGTGTAGAAAAAGTAAGCTACTCCAATATCTAGTAACTAAATTTACAGGATCGAAAAGGGGTCAAAACGTCCCAAAAAGGAAAATTCCAATGTTCTACCTCCAATGCAGTCACAACACTAACTACAAAAGATTGGTTCAAATGTTAACAAAAGCAAGCATAGAAAAAGTCAACTATTTCGATGTTGATTAACCAATTTTTAAGGGTTAAAAAGGAGTCGAAACGTTCTTAAAGAGAAATAGCCTAATGTTCCACTTTCAACATAGTCACACCTCTGAATATTAGTATAAAAGTCAACATGGATGAGAATAGAAAAAGTAAACTATTGCGATCTCGGTTAATTAATATTAAAGAGTCGAAACCATCCAAACGAGTAATATCCCAATGTCTCACTTTCAATATAGCCAGAACTCTGAAATTTGACACCAAGAGCAAGTATAAATACGAGTATTGTAAACAATTCCGATCTTGATTAACTAAGTTTAAGGAGTTGAAAGGATCCAAATGAGGATTATCCCAATACTCCAAGACGAGCCTTTGGGCAAAATAAATTTAATTCCAATCCCAATACTCCACTTTCAACACAGGCCCAACTCTGCAATTTGGTACCAAGGGTAAGAAAGAAAGTTATTCTGATCTCGATTAACTCATTTTAAAGAGTCGTTCGTTACGAGGAGTAGCGCAATGTCCCATTTCCAAAACGAGTCGATTTATGTGTCAATAAAGTAAGCTATTCCAATATCGTGGAAAAGAAATAATAGCTGTATCTTTAATTCATGTGAAGAATATTAATCCAAAGATATTATTAATAAGAGATTGTAGAAGCTACTATTCAATAGTTTTATGGGGGGTGCAAATTGTCAGACCAAACAATAATGCAAAAAGAAATATATTAGATATTGCATTAGATAGCAGTGATCAAGGTGCAAAAGGGAACAAAGATTATAATGGGGGAGGGTTATTATAAAATATTTAAAATGCATACATTCGGTATGAAAGAGTTCCAATAAATTTTGGTATCGGTTAAAGAATGGTAATTACTGATAACGTTTGAATAATATTAAATAAAGGAAATAATGGGAAAATAATAATTGTAAAATGCAGTGCAAACAGTTTTTTTTTAATGGAAAACACTTTAAATTTGGAATTCAATAAACTTTTTTATGGCTGTGTTTTCATTAATATGTACTGCATTGTTCATCTAGTGCAATTTATCGAAGTACACAAACTTAATAGCAAGTTTTTGTACAAATGGAATATAATTATAGATTTCTTGTAAAGGTATGTGATAGAATTGACATCGATACAAATAATGGATAATATATATGAAATTACATCGAAATTATACGTATAATTTTTTTTTATACTAAACATTATTATATGCATAAAGTAAGATTCATTGAGTTTGAGCCTTTTCAACCAGAGGAATTATATTTGTTTTTCGAAAAAATTCTTGGAGAAAATTTAATTCACTTTTAAACTTCTTCTGTTTAGCTTTTTCAAATAAATGTTGATAGTACTTATTTAATAATTTCTATTTTGTGCGTATAACATATCATATTCAGGGTTTCAAATCTCAAATAATCTTCTTTTTGAATTTAAAAGATTAGAAACATGAACAAATAGCTAACGATCCAGAGGCAGGAATAATGAAGGAATAATGCCGAATTTTTTTTTTTTTTTCCAATTAAATATTTGCACACTTTTAAAACTAATGATTTAGTTCAATAAATCCAAATCTTAAAGATTATTTCTAGATTATTTTTATTGTGTCTATTCCTTTTTTACCTATTATAAAAAAGAAAATTGATAGATAATAAACCATTTCAAAAGTTTAGATATCTGCTTCTGAGAAATAGTTTATTTACAATTGTTCATTGTGTTATTTGTTTGAAAACCAGTTTAAAAAATATCAGAATTTTTCCAAAATTTTTAAAAGTTGTGATAGCGCAATAGATGGCAGCACAATGGAAATGAGAAAACCAAAATTAAAGCACGCTCAGAAATAATCTGAAACTTTTGAGAAGTTGTGAGAGTATGCACTAGATGGCAGCACTATGAAAAAGAGAAAACAAAATTTAAGCACGTTGAGAAAACCAAAGGAATCTTTTATCTCTCAGCAATAGAATACAATATTTAACTCTGATGAAATACCAGAAAAATCATTCCTCTAAACAACGGATCCACTAATACACCTTAGCTCTCTTTCAAATAAACCCCGAGTCCATTCTTTCATATTTCAGTTCGAGAGCCTACTTCCTCTTTTAGTTTTAACAGACCCCCCCCCCCATTACCAAACTGATCCGGTAATTGTCCCCCCCCCCCCCCGAAGCAGAAGAGAGAGAGAGTTTATTACCGATCTTCCATATTATAAAAGCTTTTATCACCCGCATGGCTCCAAACGTCACCACAAATTTCCCCAAACACGCTCATTTCACGTCGAAGAGAAAAGGCACAACGCGTCGAGGTTAAATAGCCTCGTCGCCAGCATCGTAATTAGATGCATCGGCAGCGCCCTCTCACGGGACCTCCGCTCATCGGGTGTTAATTAAATTCAAATCACTCCGAACGGCGCATTAAGTACTTCAGAGCTGCCTGCGAGATAAAGACATTATTAAAACGAGCCTCTCTCTGACACAAGGCGATCGATCCTTCCCTAAGGCAGAAAAACTTAAGAGAGGCCCATCTCGTACATTTCACAACCAGAATTACGTCATAGGGAGACCACTTAGAGCAGCTCTTTTCGGCGAAGAATCCAAAAAATTCGATTTTGAACTTTTTACACAATGTCAAGGTCTATAATTGAAAATTTCTATTGTCTTTAGAATTACATAATCCAAAATAGACATTTTTTAGCATTAAGGAAACTTAAAAAATAAAATTTCTAATAAGAAATTTATTTTTGTTTTAAACTATCTTCCATGTGGAGCCAATGTAAATTTTCATCGAGATGTTTAATAAAAATCATAGGTGTTTAAACATAATTCAAGTTGAAAATTAAAAGTTGCGCGAATTTTCTTTCTAAATAAGCCTTCCTGTCAGAATTCTCGGGATTGAATCGGATTAGTATATTTACTACCATAGGCGTCAAATTTGTATGGGTATCCCGTCCCTCCCCTATAATTTGAAAATCCGGCTCAGCCCCCCCCCCCCCCCCTCCCCCTTTTCTCCTTTTCCCTAATATCTTAAGATCACTAGGATTTATTTTTTTAAATTTTCGAAAAAACGTTTGACAAATGTTTATGGTATATTTTTCCGATTTCAATTTAAGGAACATGTGTACAATGATTAGATTGAAACACATTTTCGCTATGGCGTGATTTAGGTCTGGTGTGATTTCCTTCCTCTAATTTATATGTATATAAAACAAGTAAATTATATTTCTGTTTCAGTTTGAATTATTTCATTGAGATCTCACGTTAAAGTACAATACCTAATGGTATGTAGGATAACTGAGTCTTGCATCTTTTAGTTAAGCTCATATATCTGCCCTGGTACCTTAATAAGAATTTCCCTTTTGTACTCAGTCAGTTCCTTACGATTTCATCATTGTAAATACTAAAAACTGGATAAGAATTTGCACCTAGAACACAAACGAATGAACCATTTCAATCAGTGGCGATCCCATGACTTGAGAGTCTAGATCATCTTCTCCCCCCCACCCCCACCCCACCCCCACTCCATCTCTCCTCTCCAATAATTTTAAGATACCTAGGATATTTTTTTTTAATTATCAAAAGAAGAAAAAAACTCACTTTTTTTTTTTTTTTTTAAAGTTCATGGTATATTTTTTTCGATTTTAATTTAATCTATGCGATAAAAGAAACAGTAATAAGCCGATGAAGTTTTGTTTCTTTACAATATGCATAATTTTATGAAATTTAAGTATATAGAAATAGTTTCAATATTGGACTATTGTTGTTAACTGTAAGTAAAAAATTTAATATATATTGAACAAATATACATTCGATGATTAATTTCTTAAAAAAAAATATCTGCATTGTGTTAGTAATCTTTCTTTGTTGTTTTGTTTCTTGTGTTGTCCCATATTTGTGAGTTTGGATTTCAGAATAAAATCTAAACTTGTTCTTTAAGAAACCTAATTAAAATGTCAGAGGGTAGGTAGAAAAAAAAATCCAAATTTATGTTTAAAAAGAGTATATATTTTTTTGTTTTATTTTGCATTAAACGCAAGTGCACCTGGTTTCTTCGTATGCTTATCTTGTGTCTCATCCTTTACTACACCCATGTTTACTCCTTTTCAAGAACTCCCATTAAGGATCATTTCCTATACTCGATATGATACAAGCTTCGTTGCATTTAGAAATTACTTCGCAGAAAACCTTGACATTTGGTACGAATATGATCACGAATGAAATGACATAAATTAAAAACACGAACAAATCTATTTTTATTTTATAGCTGAAATTCTTACATGGATGCCTATTCAGTGGTTCTTTTCTTTTGCTTTTTCAAATATAAAATAAAATATTAAACGTTATTTTCGAGTTTTTAACTTGGCATTTCATTAATAGTCCGAGAGGCGACTGCAATTTTTGGACCCCATCGAACATCATTCTCAATTTTTTATAGAAATTGGAGAAAAGTGAGTAGATTACAAATCCACTGGTCTGCCTTGGCAAAAATGGCCGAAACTGATCAAAAATCGACTTGGAATGAGTTGAACTAAAATCCAATTGCCAAATATGCCATAACTTGCCAAAAAGAGAACAAACTTTTTCGTCTGGCAACCGACTACATTTTAATTTTCAGTGAGAAAAAGCGCAAACGATTTCTGATATCTGGCTCGGAAAACTTGTATCTTTTAAAAGTAAGCCGAATTGGCGACATCAGTTACGTCATAAGTGACGTAATATTTTTTGCCAACTTGGCTCCCTTTTAATAGATGCAAGTAGACCGTCGCCAGATATCTGAATCGTCTGCAACCTTCTTAATTGAAAATTAAAGAGTGAGGGTTACCAAATAAAAAAAATGCTCATTATTTGGCAAGTTGTGGCGCATTTGGCAATTGGATTTAGTTCAACTTATTAAAAGTCGATTTTGGAGCAGTTTCGGCCATTTTTGCCCCGGCAGACCAGTGTATTCGTAATCTACACACTTTTATCCAATTTCTATAAGAAATTCAGAATGATGTTCGATGAGGTCCAAAAATTGCATTCGCCTCTCAGTCTATAAGTGATCATTTTCGTATCTATTCACTCAAATTTCAAGTTTTTCTACAAAGTACTTGGACAGAAGATTGTAACATAGCGAATATAGAATAATCCTTCATACAGGGGTCGCAGACGTCCTATATGTCCTATAAATCCTATATTTTTTTAAAAATCGATAAACACGTCCTATATTGTCCTATATTTTACAATTGTCCTATATATCCTATATTTCTACATTGATTCGATCTATATTTTCTTCGAATTCATAATAACGGCGCCGTTTGTTGTCATTTTTTAATATTTCGGATTCTTTGGCGCGATCGTAGGTGAAAAAGACCTGACAAAAACGATGTTTCTAACGGCGGCGCGGCGTTTTATCTCTTGTGAGGTCACGTGCTGCATAACCTACAACTCAACTCTACTGGACCGGCGGGAGTTGTAAACATGTGAACATTTCCATAACAATCGATCTTGAATTTCTGATCTGATTTCTCCTCCAACGTAATAAATTAATTGGCCATAATGCAGGTTGAGATGCTACAACAGAACTCTGCCTCGGGAAAAACGGATAAAAACAACTTGGGATTAACTTGCAGGACTACTAAAGAACATTTTGAGTGTTCAGTCAATAATTGATGAAGGAAACAAAAGGGTTAAGATTTACTGTATGATGTCGGATGGCGATTTTTTTATTCCGAATCCTGTACGGATTCTGCGCCACGAATTGTTTACATCAAACCGCTCCAAATTATGGCAACCATAGGCAGTTAGTTACCTTGCTCTTAAAAAATGGCAGGGCTGCCATTTTTTTGCGAAAATCGCCTTGGCGCAGAATTTGTACCGGATTCGGAATATTAGCCACGATTTTTTCATAAAAGTCGCCAAAATTGAAAATTACGTCAATACGTTGTGTTGTCAAATCCAAACGAACACTAGAGTTTCTTTAAAACCAAGTGCCAGGTTCGCCACATTCGGCGATAAATCTCCGACTTTTCGCCGCCAATCCAGCCGACACTGAACAGTAAATCTGAATCAACAAAAGACTGCAAACAGGGATAAAAAGAAAATACTTAAAGAAATTGGAACAGTTAAAAATGCTGGAAGCAAAAGACTCATGATTGCAAATAATGTAATTAATAAAACTTGATTTAGGGATGGAATATTGAGGCAATAACGGATCACGTATTCAGGATCAGACGATTTCTTTTTTTTAAAGGTGTGTTTTTTATTCTGTTGAATTCAATATAACGAGTATATAAATGTATAACGAGTTAATTTTGAAGTTCAGTAGCAACTGTGTGCACTTATTTGATGTTTTATATTGTCCTATATTTTTTTTGAAAAAATCCTATATATTCTTATTTTGTCACTTTGACCCCTGTTCATAGGAGTTCCTCTTAAGGAACCAATGTAGAATCTTATAAATGAAAAATATCATTGTAAGTAGACTAGACTAGACTACACTAGAGTTATGGGCGGTTGTCTGTATACTTCGACGAAAGATTTGACATTTCATTTGAAAGCCGCATCTGGATATCGAATGGTGTTAAAATCCTCTCACTCCGACAAGAGACAATGTTTGATCATTTTTTGAAGGAAATTTTGGGAAAAAGTGTTTGAGAGAAAACAACTGATCTTTGTTGAATAATGCTTGTGATAAGGTGCTACAAAAGTGTAATTCTTAAAACAGTAAAGATTACAAAGGATTTACCTTTAGAACATCATTGTGTCAGGTACCATATTTTTCCAGTTAGTAATCAAATATCGTGTACTTTTTTTTTTTTTTTTTTTAAATAATAGTTAATAAACACAAGTGTCTTATTTTTAAGGAGGCGGTTTAAAATTAAGAATATAATTTATAAAATAGTACACTTAAAATAAAAGTTTTCTTCGACTGTTGTTATATTAAGCAACTGTATTACACGGGTTTCAATTTATTATCCGCTTTAATATTCAATACAAATGGATCGTAAATATAAATTAACAACTTTTAAAAATTGATTGATTGAAATTGTATTTCTGCTTGAGTTCCAAATACTTCATTGAGATCTCATGTGGAAGTAAAGTACCTAATGGTATGTAGGATAACTGAGTCTTGCATTTTCTAAATACTGAATGACTATAATCATATATATGCCCCAGTTCCTTAATTAATCGACCAGCTCGTTACGATATCATTGCAAAAACGAAAAACTGAGAATGAATTTACATCTGTCACACAAACAAATGCATCAGTCCAATCAGCATCAAAACCTATGAATTCTTTAATATTTAGCTTTTACATTGACACCATTCAAACAAGAATCAATCGCATTTAGACAAAAACTCTCTAAAATGAATGAAACTACCTTACGTACAGCATTATTGAAATATCACAAAAAATAATCATTCTCAGATGAGTTGTAACGTCACGCAAGTTTACTGCGAGGATGAGTCAAAAATTGCCCACAATGTTGACATAACTCTTCTAACATTGCTCATTCTGTCCTCGTTTATTTTATTGTCATGTTACTGTGGTCCTGCTATGGAATTTCGTTCCTAATTCCTTCATTTGTCTTCCTTTTATTGCAGATAAACCATAGCCGCTCCATTAGAAATTTGCACCAAAGATGATCAGTGATCCAGTTTTTGTGGTCGGGTGGGTATCAGGGTGCATTGTCACTTGTCTATCTAACACAACCATGTCATGTGCACGCTCAATATTGTCGTCATTGATGGCTCATTCCTCATCATGGGCGACCGCAGGATTATTTGCAGGGGAGGAGCAGACCCATTTTATTGTGGGCTAATCAATTTTTCACCCATCATAAATTAATTAATTGATCAGGTTTTTAAAAAAAAAAAATTATCGACGGAAGGTTTGTTTAAAATCTAGAACGTTTAATTAAAATTATAATTAATAATCCTAAAACTAAAAGTCACAGAATAAATGTATTGCTATTGCTTCAAATACTGAATTAAAATTATTGCAGCTAAAGAGTATTTTGGATGCCATTGTAGAAAAAAAAATTTATAGTACTGCAAATCGCAAACAATATAAATTTAGAACTTTTTCAGACTTTCCCTTGGATGGATAAGCACTGAAAAGGGGAAGATACTTTCTATTTCGAAAATGTCGAAATCGAAGCTTACCTCTGTTTCTTGGTCTTTTAAAATTTCTTTCAAATATATATGTGACGATAAAATTGAAAAAAAGATTAATAAGCCCGGTGTGTGTTGAATTCTAGAAAACTTTCGAATCGGACAAATCTTTCAATTAAATCCATGATGAAGACACTTTCTTTATAAGCAAACTATTTTTTTTTTTATTTTTTTTTAATGCTATTATTTTCATTTCTCTTTAAATCTGTTAATGAAAAGTCATATCATTCAATACAGGGCACAATCAGTTGTTCTCAACTGTTCATGTTGCATTTGTACTTTCAACTAATTTCTAAAGTAGAATAAAAAATATTATCATTTCCCAAAACAATCAATTTCTTGTAATTTATAACCGGAAATAGTTTCACACGATCATCCTACTTTTCAATGATCCTCCCTCCCCTCCCACCTTTATTTCTCAAAGCTTTCTAATTGTAACTGTGCTCGTATGTTTTTTCCTAATACACAGGATGTCGGCGCGAAAGATATAACTGATTCCTTCACGCGGCAAACAAAATATCTAATTCAAGAAATACTAAAAATTTGAGCTAAGTATAAAGAAATGTTAAAAATTTAAATCATAATAAAGCAAATTAATACTTTATTCGGCACGTTATGTCGAAAATAAAAAAAAGTTTGAAGATTTTAATTTTCAAAATCTAGGGGGCTGCAAGTGCACCCTCTTAGGGGCGCCCATGTGTCTCATGTGCTTAAATAATTTGGAAGAGATAGGAACATTTATGAGAAATGTTTTATTAAAAAATTTTTAGCAAAACTCAATAACAGACTTCTTTAAATAACAAATTACTAGCAAATATATTTACTTTTTTTTTTGTTCATAATATCTTGTTAAACTATTGTAATTAAATACAAGGCTCGCAATGAAAATGTTCTAATGTCTTTGGTTAATGCTAAAAATGTCGGTGGACGCATTGATTTCGCGTTAACAGGGTTTGACTGTATATTTATCAAAATCAAGATTTTGATTCAGCAAATAGGAAGTGCAAAAGTGAGCCCGAAAATATTGATAAAAATGATTTAGTTTTCTTGTTTAAAAAACGGAGGTGCTCTTTCTTCAGACGAGTACCAAATAAAAAACTCAAAATTCCAGCAATAACTCATCCAAAAAAAATAACCTTTAAATTATATATAATTCCCATAACAAAGCATTATTAGGTTGCTATAGCAATCAAACATTTAGGCTTGGAGATACATTTATGCATCATTTAAACAGTAAACATTTAGGCCTAGCTACAACCATGGGCGCCCCCACGAATATTTGCAAGGGGGTGCAAGACTAGATTTTTTATCAAAATCGTTAATTTTTTAAGAAATGATAATTACTAATTATGCATTATAAATTATATTCTTTGAGAATAGTTAAAATTCAGTATATATTTTTGAAAGCGCAACCCTGTTACAGAGAAACAAAATACAAAATTGTAAAAATACAGTGTAAAAGTACAGTGTTTAGAATAGAAGAACTCGAAGATGCAAAAATACAGCGGAGTAAAAAAATATTTATTTCTTCCAAGTTTCGGATATAATGATTAAAAAAAGAAAAAAAAGAAAAAAATCAAAATGAAACACGAAGGTTGTAATTGTAAAATGTTCAATTGAATTTTAAAAGTAGATTTCCAGGTAGTCTATCTGATGACTTAAAAAACAAAAAACAAAATTCCTGGAATTTTGAGAACTACTCAGGAATTGATTATACAATAAAGGAAATAAATACGTATAATTATCACCCTCTAATAATCATAGACAACAAGCGCCAAAAAAATCGTCTCGCAAGTAGCTATAAAAAACGACATAAGAAAGAAACATTCATTGCAACATAAAAGTATAAACGGCATATGTGCTTTTTTTTTTATCTTGGAATTTACATCTTTTCCCACATTTTTTTAAATTTTCAAGAGCCAGGGATGTGCAAGTACACCTTGCACCCTCCTTGTGGCGCCCATGTTCTTCATGCGTAACACTAGTGAGATCATCCATTCATTGACACTCCGTTATGACACTGTTCCCGTATTCAGCCGAAAGATCTTTGATAGATTACGGCCCCTGATACATCTTCCGATTACAAATACTGGATCACTGCTTTTTGGTGCAAACTTCTAATAAGCGGCTATAGTCTATCTGCAATAAAAGGAAGACAGATGAAGGAAGTACGTAAGATAGTTTCTTGATAGGTATACATTTTATTTTAATATAAAAGTATACTTTACTTATTTCTAAATATATTATTTTAACGGTGGAACCTAGAGTGTTAAAGTCGCCTGTTGACATCAATCTGAACAGAAAAAAAACGAAGGATATCCGTAATCCAAAATTCTGGTTAAAATTTCCAACTTCCAGAATCATTTCCTGCTGATCTGGACCCTTTATGCCAACACATACCATCTAATAGCACACCATCGAAAACATCAACAACAACAAAAAGTCAATGAAAATTCCTCGAATCATTCAAGCTCTAGGCCTGGTTATAATTTTCGAGCACAGTTAGAAGAAGAAGATGCAGAACAAAATTGATAGTTATGTTGCTATTTTTGCTCTACGCCCAGGGAAACACGACGGCGACGTCAAAAAATATCAGGGTTTCAGCTGTAGTAGAAACTGAACTTCGATGGGCAACCAGCTTGAGATCTGTGAAACTTAATATCTAATTGCAGATTCTTCCCTGCATTGGCACAGAAACTTCTCGCCAGAATATAGTTATTTCTTAAAGAAATTGACTTGTTGACTATTCAAGCAGATCTTAAAAGACTAGTGTCTAAAATGTAGGCTGTAAGTTAACATATTGCTTGTTGGTTAGGTGTTAATTGCTTTGTTGGTGTGGTGTTGCTTTCCAATTAAGAGGAGCGAATTCGATTCATTCGAATCGTTCGAATTCGAATAGATTTTTTTATTACTTCTTGAATTCCCCACTAGTCGAATAATAACGTTAAAAATATGGTCGCAGGCTCAGAGTTTGAGTAAGGAACATTTGGCACATAAGTATTTGTGATTAACGTGCTTATTAAGCCTATCTTGAATTTGCACGGATGTTAAGGACAAATGGGTAATAATAGATGAAAAATTAAAGGAATGCGTGAAGTTATAAAATCTAAACTTGAAAAAAAAATTATTATTATTCCTATAAAATTAAATGCTTTAGATTTTTTAAGGTCTGCTTCCAAACGAATAATGTGTTTTGAAGATTTTTTTTGTCCCCGTTATTTTTAATCTTTTATATTAAGGTAATATAGTATAGCACAATTCTAATTGTTTGTGTGGAAAATAATTGTATTAATTTGAACTGAAACTCCTTCCTTCGCAACATTGGAACGTTATTTGAAATACATTATAATAATAGTTTTTATTTTTTGTCAACATTAAGACCTCTCATTACAACAACACCAATGGCACTCCTCCCAACAATAAAACTATTACCAACACAGTATTATTTTGTGAAAAAATAATTTGTGATTAATGCGTTTGATTTTTGATATCATTGCAAATTATAAAACTGATATTAATATCAAATGACTGCTATTAACTGAATTCCATTGAAGCTAAAGGCGATTGATTTCTTCTTTTGGTGGTATCTTAAAAATCACAAAAGATTTGGTCAAGTGTAAAAATAAAGCCATTTAAACTGAAGATGTATCAGTTGACTTTTCACCCATTTTAATAGACTTCCGGATATTTTCGTCTTTGTCGCAAAAATGCATTCAAAAGAAAAATAGTTTTCAACCCTAACCTATCCGTAAGGACGATGAGGATACAACCTCAAAAGTCATGCTTTTACAACTTCTAGCTCGCATCCTAGTTTAGCAAGCAGAATTAATTCAGTGTGCGAATAGAAGTGGCTAATTGTTAAACTCATAGATTGAACGAAGCCAATTCAGAAGATTCTAAAAATGTGTATTATTATGTGTGTGATTCTAAAAGTGTGACCATATCGATTGCTTTCATTCTTAACCTCATAGGATTCTTTGAGTTTTAAATAATATAGCATTAAAGCTCAGGCATAAACTATCCATTCAATCAAGATCAAATTTTGCAACCAAAATATGAGTATTGAATGATGATAGTCTGTCGCAAACTTCTCTTTTGAAGGTTTGTTGATTATTAATCAACAAGCTGGATATATATCCAAGATTAAGAAATTGACTATGAATCAATTTGCATTTCAACTAAACTCTGTTAAACGTCATTGATACGTAAAATCAACTGACGCGTATGGATTCGTCAAGTTATTCCTCATTATAAGCGATGAAAGACTCAAGCGTAAGCCAATCTTCAAGATCAATCGAAACTACCATCTACGAGACGAGAAAATCCTCTCTGTAAGAATTCGCATTTTAGAAATTAATAGTCATTGCCTTTTGAAAAGCAAGATGCAGCCTAGTAACTATTGGTGAATACTCGACGAATACTGACTTTACTGGTGAATACTGACTTTAGAATATTATGTGGTTAACCTTCAGGGTTTCAACCAATACATGAAAATTCCTCAACTATATTTATGAATTTCTTTCCTTTCAGTCACGTCATATTCTTCTTGTGGAAGACATCTGGTGGAAAATAGCCTTCACGGCTATCCTTGTAACTAGCTAAGAGGAAAATATCCTTCAAGGCTATTTTGTAACTATCTATGAGGAAAATAGCCTTCAAGGCAATCCTTGTACCTATCGGAGGCTAGTTTCCTCATAGATAAGTACAGGGATAGCCTTGAAGGCTATTTTCCGCGTTAAGGTTATCCTTGTAATTATTATCTATGAAGAAAATAGCCTTCAATACCATCCTTGTAACTAGCTAAGAGGTAAAGAGCCTTCAAGCCTATCCTTGTACCTATCAATGGAGAAAAAGGCTATCCTTGTAACTATTTTTAGTTGCGTGCGTTTTTTCTGGCTCAGCAGAAATAAAATACCAAGGCTGGAGGGGAATTGAACCAGTTTAATACAATGACGAGCAAAAATGAATATTAAGTGCGTCTAAATGCGGAAAGTAATCGAAATGATGATTTTAGAAGGGATTAAAAATAGAATACGTACTTTGAAAGGATAAATTGAATTAGAAGGCGATACTGAAATAGATTTATTATTGCATACATAAAGTATTTCGGTGCAATACCCTTTTGATCTCTTGGTCATTAGGGTTTTTTTTTTTTTTATTTATATAAATAAAAATGTTAGCGGCTTTGGCGAGAAAACGTCACCGAACTTTTAGGTTTTAATTCATTATCTATATTTGCGAGCAAGTTTCAGTTTAATTACATCTAAATTGTTTTTTACAATACCTTCAAACCGACATATGCTCAACGATTAACAAATTATTTCCAGTACACAGAAAAACTTCTGTGTAATTTTTGTACGGGAAATGATAATATCTTTCAATTGATATATTGCACGTGCCATTAGTCTGAGAATGTTGACCTCTGAGCCCTTGTTTCTCATGACATTGTTACTAAAACCACTAGATTTAATGAATCATCCTTTCTAAAGTACATTTCTTGGAATTGTTTCGAGATAGTCTCTTTCATCAACAAGCCTTGATTTCATTTCCACCTGATCCTTTTTCTTTCTACCGCCAGAGGTCGGGTCACGCACTTCTTTTGTCCCCGGATGGAAGAGGGAGGACATATCCCAATATGCATTATTCAAAAAGTATCAATTCTTTTCTTTGCTGCGATGAGATGAAAAGTTCGACAGATTTCTTCGTTGAGGGGGAGCATTTTATTGTTATTCCCCCCCCCCCCCCCCAGATTACAGTCGATATAACTGGAGCTTAAATTTTTAACTGGAAGATCCTTGTCAAAACCCCCCTTAGAGATGCAAATGTCATCGGCTAAATTTCTATTTACAAATGCGCACACCGATAAGAAAAGAATTATTCACTTTTGAAATTCGGGGCGGCAAACAAATGCTAATAGGGCCGCTTAGCAAATGATGTTGCGATGAAGATTACGCTGCCTTGTAAAGAGTTATCTGAAATTAATACGAGGGATTCTTATGAGTTTTGATTGTTATTTATGATACGATTTAATGTAGATGAGGGTATTTGTATGGAAGAAGGAAAAAAATTACCAAAACTGATGAGAAAAGTTTCGTATGACAATTATTACCGATCTGATATCGTTGGTTTAAACTGCACGATAAGAAGTTTCTTATTAAATAATATGTACGAAAAAGGGACTTAAACAAATTTTGCGAATGTCACAAAGAATTTCTTGAGTAAATCATTGTGATGGTAATAGAATCCAATGAGTTCTGTTGGAACATTTCGGTATTCTTATAATATGGAATATTCATTTCAATAAAGAATTAGCTTAAGAATGAATATTTGTTTTAGGAAGAACTTTTGTTAATTATGAGCTAGAAATGTTCTCGTAAGAAATAAAAATTTGAACAATGCTCGAAATAAGTTGTATCCCTTCTCTCTCCAGTTTTGCTTTGTTTAGAACTCTCATTATATTCAAAAGTATTTCCACATTTCTGGAGATCTTTCTTTTGTTAAGTAAAGTTTTTTTTTATTGAATATTAGTGCAAACTGTACAATTTACATTTCCAATACAAAAATAGGACGAACGAGGCAATTTAATAGAATTGAGGTGAATAGAACATTTCGATCATTTTAATATTTGATTTGTAACTAAAATAAATAGGGACAAAAAAAAAAATAGTGTATTAACTTAAAATATCATCTAAAGACATTACATTCATAAATTTTTAATTTCACCTGTGGTTCAATGGTAAGAAAAATTCATCAAAATCTCAATGGACAGAAAATATACTTTCCAAAATAAAAACATGTGTCATCAATTAAATGTCTACTGGTAATAGTTGATAAGTTATGATCCTATAATATTAACCATTATTTATAAAGCCTACCTTTGTCAACCGTTATTTAACATTTGATATAAATCAATGGCAATCCTGATAACTCTAAAACTATTCTTTTGATCAACATTAATAATCAATTCATATTGAGTTGTCTTAATGTTTGCTGATTTTGGTAGTATAATCATAATCCTCAGTTTTTTAATTTATATTTATGATTACAATCTTTATCACCACCTAAATAATAAATACCATATTATATTGAACGTTAAGAAAGTATAAATTTCCAATCTTGTTTAAATTATCTTGTTATCAATCCTCATGACATAGTTATCTTTCATGATCACAGGAGTATTATCTAGAACTAGAGATGATCTTCACCGTAGGCAATGATTATCTTAGTTTCAATTATTTTAAAATCCCCGATCTTATGACTCAGAAATTTCTCCATCTTCAGCATAATCTGTCTATTCTTGAAATAACCCAAATACTATAATCGATGTCTGGAAAAATATCCCTTTGAAGCACGAATTCCGATTTTAATCACATTTGGTCGTCTCGATGTGTAGAAAAATGACGGAGTATACTTCCAGTTTGCAGGAAGAAAAAAATATTCATTTTAACTTTTGTAAGTGGTTAAGTTATGAAAGCAGTGAACATAGTATCTCTGACATACCAAATCAAATTTTTTCTGTATAAAAAAGTTACCTTTTGTTTCTGGTCATACAAAATCGAAAAATTACTTAAATTATGTATGATAAGCGGTTTCGCTGTAAAACCAGTGTGCGTATAGAAATAAAAATGTATGTGCTTTTAGTGTGAAATCATTTCAAAGGAATATTCGTGACGTCACGACCTAGGTAGTATTGGCCAATGTTGGGAAGACTGGCCAATTCTGCGAAACTCGAGCATCGTTCCAAAATAAAATGATTATTTTTAAATAAATATGTCAAAAACATCACAAAACATATTTTTTTTTGCCCTCCGTTCTTTCTTAAAAACAAAATATTTCAATTTTAAAACTGACATTTCACAACTTTCAGTATATTTTATCCAGCATTGGATGAGATTGGCCGTAGCAACGAACGGTTTAAAACATTCCTCATAGGGCGATATTAGACAGCGTTGTTTCGCTACTGGGGAATGCAAAATAGAAACATAAATTAAAAGCAATTTATTTTCATTCAAAAAGTTTTTCTCAACGATTTTTACTTCATAACTTATCACCAAGATCGAAAGAACGCATAAAAAATCTATTTCACACGGCAGTGAAAATAACTTTCATGGCCAGTCATGAATAGTAATTAGCAATAATTACAGTGGCAACAGCCCCATAAAAATCTCTTTTCGTAACCCTATCCGCACCCGCAATCCTTTCTTTTCAAATTTGTCCTTTGATGTCGCCTCATTACCATAAGAAAATAAAATCTGCATAATTTCCAAGTTGCCTCTCTCCGGTTGCGCCAACAAATCAAAATGCGACCGAAAACGGGCAATAAAACGGGAGGGCATTTTTTCCGTCGCGTAATAGCGTGGCCAAAGTCAACGGGATGTCGCGGCTGGATACCATTGTGTTTATTGGGGCTGCGGATCCGAATAGGCAAGTTTTTAATAAACTCGGGCTGCCATAATCGTTGGGCAGATTACCAGGCGTGCGCCCTAAATGCAACAAATTGACATTAGCCGCAGCCGCAGATTTGTGGTTGTTGGGTTATCACATTCTGGCTGGTCATCGCTCGTTTATTATGCAATGTAGCGAGTGATAGTAGTAAATGGTATAAAATAATTTGTATTTTAAGTAAGACTAAGTTCGCTAAATAATCAAGTAGGGTTTGTATTCATCACAAGACTTTTAGAAACATATTATAACTGAATTGAAAGTCTTCCATACAAAATGACGATATAACATTGTTGTCCATAAAAGAGTTTTATTTATCTTATAAATATTATTACCGGACGACTTTTTTTGTGATGAAAAAGGTGTTTTTTAATTTCCTACCAAATACCTAGGCCCTTAAGAGAGACAATATGTTCTTGCTAACTAAAACTCACTTAACATGGTAACATGCATTATTCGCTTTGATGCCTTATACACTATATTTTGATTGTCTTTCAAGAAAAAAAACATAGATTTTTCGAGATCTCGAAGCGTTTGCAGTTGTCTTATATACCTATGGATATGGTGCCTGGACTGCAATTTTATTATTTATGCCCTTAACATGCTTTGATTGTTAGATTTGAAACATTTTGAAGCTTCAAAGGCAAGATGCGTGCAAAGATTTATCAATAAGTTTTCGTTTTAAGATAACGGACACTTTTCCCACACTTTCTAAGCCACTCATTCGTGACAGATAGTCTCAATACAATTATCGAGTTTTCTCCCATTCGAGACAATAATGCAATGTAGCTTCCCCTAAAGAGAAATAATCATAATTATCCTTCCCCATAAGCCAAATGTTTCATTTTTATAGCCTCATTACCTGCCAAAGCTACAGCAATAAAAATTCATTAACAAAATTTGAAGAGTAAATAACTAGTGCTTTTATTATTATTATTAATTATTTTTTAGAGATAAGTTTTTATAAGCCAGTTTATGTCAACTTTGAAAATAAAAAAACTTCCAGTTAATTTTCAGTAAAAATATACTAAAGATTAATTATAGTTGTTAAGACTTTGTGAAAAAATTCATACCAATATTTTTTCAGGCACTGTGGCTATAAAAAATTAAACATCAAGTCGATGGGTAAGAGTCAGTCTGAAGGGAAAATTACATCGCATTAGTGTCTCGAATAGGAGAAAACCCGATTATAGACTATCTTTCACGATTGCCATGATCTAACCAGATTCATGAATTGCATAGCCTTCCTGGGGACTCTTGCTCTAGAAAATCACCAATCAATAACTAGTTACTCAGTTGACAGAACTCTTTCCACGTCCTCTCCGAATCCCATTTTAAATTCCCGCATTCTCGCCAATCACAAAAAAAAGGGAAAAAAGGAAAACCAATCAATTCCGGCAACCCCAAAAGAGAGGCGCAGACCAATGGGAAAGCTCGCTCCTCATTTCGGCAGTTGTATCACGTTGCGAGAGAACGACCGCAGGAAGCTACTAATAACAAGGGCTCCTCGGCGGGAGATCCCGCCATATTACTAACGATATGGAAGAAAGTGAATCACGCCTCACTACCAGAAATAATATATATTTATCCGCATTTATGCCTCCTCCGACGCTTTTGTGATCGGCAGGGGGGCCGCCACTGTAAAAGGTTGGCGGTGTAAGTATTGTTCGAAAGGGCTTAATTGCTCATATGGTGGTTGTTGGTTTGATTGATTTACGTGCTTGTTGGGAGGGGGGTAAGGAGAGTGGAGAAATACGGTGGGAGTCTCATAGTTATTCATAAGGGGGTGTCATGGTCAGATAGATATTAGAGAACTTGTGGAACTCTTCTAATTTCATAATATTATTTTGTTTCTGAGTGATCTCTACACAAGGTCTTTCAAAAAGGACTCCCGAACCTTGAAAAGGACGGAATAGTGAGTGACAGAGAGATAAGAGTATGTTGGATAGGCATCAAATTCCTAGATTTGCAGAGTTGGTACAGTATTGAAATGATATCCGAATAGAGGAGAATGTTTCCTTCGTGGACACATTTACTGGAGCAGTCCAAACGATCGCTTTTATAGAATACAATATTTTTATAAAACACACAAGCACCCCATTTTCATGAGCTTTGTTTATTATAATAAGAAATCTCTTTAAATAAAAAATAGGCTTTATTGGTAATTCATATGCAGCCAATTTATTCCCATTGATCAATTTTACAAAATCATCTAATTCATTCCCATCAAACAAACCGAGTGTATTTAAAATTAGTCATCTCCTTTACTGCTACACTTTGACAGAATGCAGTAGTTTTGAGCGAGACGAGTCACCTGTTTTGTTTATTGACAAATCATCGATAAACCTTCATCCAATTTACTCCTATCAATCAATTTTTCAAACTGGTGTAATTAAAAATCCATACCAATCTATCCAACGAACCACTCTCTCACATCAATTTCTGAAACACCTTCTATCCTTCTCACCGAAATAATATAACATTTAAGTCGAGTTTAAAATTCTCATGTAATTCTTAAGTCTTTTACCGATTCATAATATTGTCCACTCCATTCATGTGCGTTATTCTATTGCAGATATGAAAACCGTATTAGATAATGATTTACTAAATTGAAAAAGAACACAAACTGATGCTATTATTACTAATACATAGTGGTTATAGAAGGCATAACAAAACCAGTCATATTTTAGATTTTATTTTCGAACTTCAAAAATATCTAGATAGCAATAAATTCGAATTAAATTTGAAATCCTTACTGTTTCTGTCAAAGTAAGGGAAAATATTGTGTTGTGGAAATCCTTCCTCGTGAGGGTGTTTTTTGTGGTAGGCTGTATTCATTATCTATCTTTGTAACGAAAATAAAGTGCACTAATTAAAACCAACTAACCTAAAAATATCTCTGGAATAATAATCTAGCTTTTGGTTGCAATAGCCAGGGGTTTTTTTTTAATTATTTATTTTGAGCAATAATTTGGCCATTAGATGTAAGTCGTTTAGTTTTGTCATTGTTACGTTAAACTGTAGATTCAGACCTGATTAGCCTTTATTGTGCATAATAATATTCATTAACAATACACTGATTCTGTAAACAGCGTGTGCTTTGTGTTGATATCTAAGCTTAAGTATTGAAAACATTTCTATAAGTAAAATAAGCGGCAAACTAAGCTAAAAAATGTATTCATTGAAATGAATGGGACTTATACACTTATATTCAAATATCTTTTATTTATTCTGATTAAAACAATTTTATTATTTCTTTATTAAAACAATTTTAGAAACAGGAAAGAGTTTTTTCAGGCAATTAAATATTATTTCAGCTCAATTGGATGGCGGCAAGTTGGTTGTCCGTAAAAGCGATCTTTTAGTGACAGTTACAGCTCCAAAATTTGAATGAATGCTTTGTCATCCAACCTATTTGCCAAGTTTCAGCCCTATTGGATGTCCTCAAGGAGGTTAATTCAGCCTCCACAGATTTGACAGCCATCTACAAACATACACAGCCACACACAAAATCGAACTTAATATAAAGTAATTAAAAATAAGTCGTTGGGAACCAACCAAGCCAATAATTTTATCACTGTTGAGGATATTTGTCGAAACAAGGAGATACAAATTGAATTAATTTCTTTTATATTTATTTAGATGAAATTACTTATCAGAATGCAATGTAATAAAACATATTCTAACAAAAAATTCAATAACCAAAATTGGGGAACTCTATCTGATGTCTAATTTCTAGTGAATATTCATTTTAATTTTAAATGCCACAAGCTGCAAAACAGGATGAATAGAAGCAGTTTTGAACTTCTCAGAAGTATGAAACCTTCGATCATTGATACTTGTTTTTAACAGTAACTGTTCACATTTTACAAAATATAACTGACTTAATACAACCAAAATATGCAAATGCATTTAAAGTAATTTAATTTATTATTCGCATCCATTTATAGCGTTTTTTATCGAAGTTGTGACAATACATTCAAATACATTCAATGAACAAGATCTTTTTAGTTAAAATCTGCTTTTGGATTCTGAGCCATATTTGTTATATTTAATAAATTTTCTATAGTATTTTTAAAAACAAAAATTGTGAAAATGCTTTATATAAAATTTATCTCTAATAATTTTAAGTAGCATTGTAATGTAGTAATATTTTTAATGAAGCAAAACTGTTAAGTGTTTAAATCATTTTAGAAATAACTTAATATTAGGTTGATATTTGTTTTATTTTGTACCTGCAAAATAATCTTTAAACAACTTCCGAACAAGAATATTGGTAACGAAATACGATTTAAAAGTTAGGAAGGAGACTTAAAAGTTTACAATGGATGTAAAAATAAAAATCTATATTTTTCCGGTTTTTTTTTAATCATTGATTTGAAAGCATTCAAAACCCGTTAAATGTTTATTAGTTTGAATTCAAAGTGACCTCACACTCTTGTTGACTCCAATGTCGTCATTCTCAGAATTATGAGGTTGGTGGCTTTTTTTATTCATAAGCTTTGGTTCACGTCGGACTTTATTTTGAAATCAATGGTTCTGTTGATGTAGACGGGGAGGTGTTATATGAGCTTGTGATATCGAATGCTGAATGATATGTGTTGTGGTTAATGCTATTCTTATGAAAGTAATAAAAAATTTAACTATAGGTTTCGGGGCTTTGTGGAGAAGTAAATGTCGAGGTAGACAGTATGTTTGGATTTGCTTGGTGTGTAGAAAAAATTTATAGAGAGATGAGTGGATATTTATTGCCTATAAATGCCGAGGGGTCAATCGAATGTATTGTGATTTGTTCAGGGAGTTAAAATATTTACTATTTTATACAGATTATCGTATCTTTTGTTTTAAAACTTAAAATAAAACTTGAATTATTAACAAAATAGTTAGGCATTATTTTTAATTGATTATTTTTCGTGCCAAAATCTTTTACAAACTCAAAAATTATGAAATCAAATGATACTGCTACTTGAAAGTATAAAATGTTTATTTTGACTCCGTGTGTATTTGTTAATATATACATGGTATGCGAACATATATCTTATCCTCTTTTGCACCTTGTCTTTAAAGTCTAAACTTTTTAAAATTTAATTTTTTGAACGTTGCATTATTTAATAAAATACTTTAGACAGAATATTAGGTAAAAATACTTTGCATTTTAACATACTTTCTACAAAAATTAATTTGATAAAAAAATGCCAGATTTCAAATAATGTTTTTTAAACAACAAGAATGAATTTTTTTCCTCATCGTAATCTGTGAAAGATTTCTGTTATATAGATATATCATATTCATAAGTTTCTTGCCTCTTTTAAATACTTTGATTTAAAGTAATACAATAATTTAGGCGTAAAATATATTATACGTTCAAATAATTTTTTTAGCTTAAATATATTTAGAATATTCTCCAATAAAGCAAGTAATGGCATGATTTACAGCTAATTTTTATGTATATTATTCTTTAAATCTATGTAACGTACATTTAAAGTTATTGGGTTTCAACTATAAAGATGGGACAAAAATGGACTATCTCCTTAAGCTTGCAAAAAATCTGAAATTCAATTGTTGAGATGTGAAATTTAATCATGAAAAATTGCAAAATAATTTCGTGAGGACGTATTACATAAAAATACTTTACAGTTAGTTGAAAAGAGAAGAAAAAAAAATTCACGCTGAACATCCAGTGTCTATTGCTGACCTCGCACTAACTTTTCGTGACGTCTCTACAGACAGAGGAACTGTTTTTTGCCATTTCTTTACAGGCTCTACTGCGGTAGAACTATCATCAGCTGTAGGAATGAATTCGGCTATTTCATGCAAAGAAAAATTATGCGCCCAAAATCCAATGTGCATTTAAATGTACACTGGGTCACAAGAGGATAGGCGTATATTATTAAGTGATATAATGATTAAATCTTCTGTCCTAATACTATTTTATAAAAAACCAATTTTGTGTTGTGTCTAAAATTTTGTGCAGGACAGTACTAAAAATACAATCATATCTATTCTATCAAAGTTTGTATTTCATGCAAACTTTAAGAAAGTTTCTATTAAATAGAATAAGTTGTGTTACGTTGATCGCTGTAGAAGTTATGTACAAAATTCTTAAAATTCGAGTCGATTACACCACCTCTAAATATTATCGAATTTTCATTAAATGTAGGGTTACTTTTTTTATGAGAGAATGAAATTTGCCAGTGAACCAGTAAAATTTCAAAGTTTGATATTTTTGAGATGTGTAGAATGGCAATAAAAAAAAACAATAACTATAATAGTTACTTTTATTAGCATTGTTACTATCAGCATTAAATTATCGTTATTTATTTCTTGAAACTATGCACCGTAATTCATTTTTCTCATGATATACATATTTAATAGGAAATGCAGATTTAGTGACATAATTCACAGTATAAATATTAATTTGAATCATTAAATAAATAAAATTATAATCTATGCATTTCTTGCCATCACAAAAAAAAAAAAAAAAAAAAAAAAAAAATTCATGAATATTTCTCCTCGACATGCAAATTTTGACACGAATCGTTATTCCTTTACGATTCGAAAATTCTCATCGATTAGGAGGAATGCTGGAGAAGGGGGTTGTAATCACTTAACCTTCGAGTCCAGCTCGAAACAAATTACCTTTCGGGATCTCAATTTCCTTCGGGTGTCCGGGTAATTGGCGGAAACAATCCCGTTTGGGAACTTGCCCGGAAAGCGGCGAATTATAGAAAGTATTAATAATGATCATAAATAATCGGAAGATATCAGATTATATGATAGGGTGCAGAATAAAGCCTCAATTCATTTTAGAGCAGAATTTTATTGTATACTTGAATGGATAAGTCAATTTAAAATCGAGTGTGTTCTATCATTTTCAATTTTTTTATTTTTTTTATATATACTATTAAAAAAACGGAACCTCAACCAATGAAAAAGAAAATCGACTTATGGAAAATAACATTCTTTTATATTATTATTGTTTTGAATTTAATATTCACTTACGAATATACTTTCTTAAATAATGAAGACTTCTAGTAAACTTTAAATACTAAATATAGTGTTTCATAATTAAGTTATTAGAAATTAGGTATCGATTAAATGCATTTTTCCGATTTTTAACAAAAAAACTCTTTTTACGTAGATAAAAACAAGTTTGACTATTTTTTTACAAATTTACCAAATGTTTCAAAAGTAACATTAAGTAAAAAAAATACAGAATAAGACATGGGAATCAAGTATTTTCTCTCTAATTAAATGAGTTTCCGCTTAGTTGAAGTCTTACACGATCAGAAACTGTACATACATTTCAGTAATTAATAAAATAAATATATAATAGATGTTACTAAATTAAAATTAATAAATAAATAAATTATTATTACACTGTACTAACATTCTTTAGTAAATTCATTTTTGCTTTTATTTATATTTATATTTTAAGTTATCCATTTTAAGAAACTTTGTAATTAGTTAAAAAAAAATAGTTTATCAATGACTTTTTGATGAATTAATAAAATTCCGGAGTAATAAATTAATACTTCCATTTTACTCTGCGCTTAAAAATTAATAATTTTCTGTAAGTAATGAATTAGCTAATTTTAAATAAAAACTTTTATTAAAATAAATTGGAAAGTATACTCGAGAGAACAAATGTTTCAATTCATCTATAAATATAAAACTGAGTTGTCTGTACGTCTGAACACAGTTTTGCACCTTGCAGTACGAAATTTGGTGCATAGAAGCTTTAGTACATGGAGATTGTAGAGAATAACTTTGAAATTCGATTAAATGTTGCTTTCATTAAAATTTATTGATACGAAAGAAAAATTCTTGGAATGGCAACGATATTTTTTTATTACATAAAAAAAAAATTATTTTAATATGTCCCCCTTAGTTTTCTGATTTTTTTGTGTATTACAATCTTCTGTCCTTCAAGTGGTTCGAATATTATTATAATTTTCCATATATTTAGTGTGAACTAAGCTCTACGCTTGCACAGTTTGAAAACTTAATTGTATATACTATTGAAATCCATCGAAAACTTTCAAATCATTTCGATATTTGCTAATATTACTTTTCATTTCCAAGTAAATATTTATTCGTTTCCTTTACCCAGAATATCAAAATTCTTTCTTTTGATTGGTTTTATTTTTAGTATAGTGTTTTTGTACAGAGTATCCAAGTTCCATATTATTTAATACAGATTTCAATACATTTTTTGTATTATACGTGTTTTACTATTTACACTAGACTATTTTACAATTTACACCAGAAGTGTAGTATTTCATTTGCGATTTTATTTATTTGTTGTTTATTTTGGTCATGATTATGAAGTTTGTATTTTCTTTTTTGGTTCAGAGGTTGTATAAAACATTTCTTTGGGGTGATTTTATTTGGTGCTTTTTCACAGATAAATGCGGCTTCTAGCAACGGTTTTTCAGTTTTTATTATTATTTATATTTTAACTTTAAATTGGTACTAATCTGTTAGCCGAGTACCAGATAAAAATCATAAAATTGAAGACCTAAGTAATCCAAACTAACAACTTTCAAATGATTTATAATTTCTATATTTAGAATTAGCGATACATTGTGCACCATTTCAAAATTTAAGTTTGACGCCATCTGGTAACCGCCCAACGCAAGATAGTAATATTTAGAGTATCTTAATAAATATTAAGAGAACCCTTAATATTTATATTTTAACTTAATTTTATTATTATTTATGTTTTAATTTTCTTTTAGTTACCGTGTTTTGGATTTTTTGCGATTTTTCTGATCATTAAATGAAAAAAATCGTCAAATTCCCTATACTCCATTTGTTCCACTTTTTCTTAAATGTAAACTTCTGTATCTTTCAACGGATCTCAAGAAGCTTGGGGCCACACTGATAGTATAGAATGAATAAAATTATTTATCTCGTTAGCAGGAATTGCTTTTTACGTTTTAACATTTCAAATAAACTTAAATCAAATGTTTGAATCAGTTTAAATTTATTTTTAAAATTCGCTTAACTTTACATTTTAAGCACTCACTTTATTATGTTTCTTCAACTAGGAAATCTTAATTTTTTGTAACTTATTAAAAACAGAAAGAAACCACGTCTTGGGAATGATGCATCTTCAGAGTTAAAATATGCATATGAATAAAGAAAGTAAAAAAGTACGCATACGTAATAAAATGGTAGTATGTAAAATAAAATACGCGCATTCTTTTTTCTTACCAAATTATTTATAAAAGCTACAACTAAATTGTAGAAATGAGCAAAATAACTTCATTTAATTTGATGATAAATAATCACTGAAAAATGTTGGCAACAAAATTATAAATTGGTCCATATACTGAATTATATATAAAATATGAGGTAAAGTATCAAAATTTAAATATCCCCAAAAATCATTCAAATTTAATTAGTTAGTCAAATGAAATAAATTTCTTCTCTAAATTAAAAAAGAATTCGTCTTTTCTAACAAACTGTTAGAAAAGAAAATGCCCTTTATTTTAAAAACATTTTCCTGCCTCTTATTAGTTGTCATTTCAAATAAAATTACCAAAATAAATTATTTTATTACAGTTTATTAAAACCCACTGCTATTTACTAGATTAGCTTTAATAAATAGAATAAATTATATATTTATAGGAACAGTAATGAGACAAACTTTTTTTTACTACATCTCTCTTCATCAATAGTTTTATTTAAAAAGAAAAGTTAGTACTACCCAGATTTCAAACTTATCCATATTTACAAGAAACCACATTTTAAGTAACGCAACGATTCTTTTGTTTTTACTTTCCAAATGCAAGATTTCGGGCCTAAGCATTTAAATCAAAATTCAGTTTGAGAAGTCCAACGACGGAAGATACAGAGGAAAAAAAATCCGATAATAAAACCGTTGCCAAAACCAGTGAAATAAAACTTCTTCCAGAATATAAATAAGCATCGTGGAGCTCAAGCTTCACTCGGAAAATTTACTTAAGCGTTCTAGCGTGGAGGCATCCATAAATTTTAATGACTCACTCAGAAGACGCAAGGCCCTCCCCATTCCAAAATCAGTCAATGCTCTTGACACCCCTAAATGGTTTATATATTTATTTATTCAAATGCGGGATTACTTCTTAGAAACTTCCCTCGAATTCCAAATGGCCAGAAACACCAACTCAATGTTGCCACAGGCCGAATATTTAAATACATTAGGATCGTTTTTGAAAATGTATAAGGACACTTCTTCAGTTCAGTTCGTTAAATTCCTGTTTGAATATGTGGAAAATTTCTTCTTGGAGTAGTAGGGGGAAGACTGTATGAAAAGCAGGGGATTTTCTTTTAGCAAGAGTAATGAAGTTGCTGTGTCGTTGCATTAGAAGGGAGTTTTGCATTGAGGTGAGAGGTTGTTTAGGGAACTTCGGCATTTGGGAGAGATTTTTAAGGAGACTGTTTTTTTTCGTTGGTGTTTTACTTCAGTCGATTGAGTTGTGGTTGAATATCCCTCATTGCTTCTATAGTAACGTTCCTCAAAGAAACAACTACGATTAAAAGCAAAGAGCATTTAAGATTGCCTAGAGTACTGACTTTTCTTGGAAGTTAGTTAAAGTGAGATATTGCGGAGAATATTCCTTAAGTTTCCTTAACGTGAATAAATTGCACTTTCTCTCGCTCTACCATATACTTTATACTATAACAACTTCCCAATTTATTTATTTTTTACTTTTTTAAATTTTCAAGCAAACAACTCAATGTGCAAATAAATTATTTGTCTAAAACGAAAGTTTGTAGATTAGTATATCAACTTTCGTTTTATATAAAATGTGAAAAAAGGATTGTTCCCCTCAAAAAATACTTTTCAAAAATAATATGCAAGATTAACAAAGTTACTTGTGTAATTTTTTTTTTTTTTTTTTTTTTGACGGGGGGGGGGGGGTTACATTCTTTTCCTATATGAGAAAAACCCCAATTTAAAAAAAATTCATTTGTGGGACTTAAGAAGAAAAGGTTCATTTTCATTATCTCTCTCTTCTTGAATGATAAATTTTGTGTTGTGATGTTTTTTCAATATCTGTTAATTTTGAAGGACTTTATTATTATACTTTTTATAATCTATATAATTTTACAATTATATTTTCATAAAATTACAATTAAACTGCTAGTGCGCATAAATGGTACACTAAGAACAAAAAGTATTAGCTCTATTTTCTGGAGATTTACAATGAATAGAATAAAATCTAAATGTTTATGTTTATCCGTCTGTTGAGTTCTTTAAGTAAAATCTCATCAATGAACATCAAAAGCAGTAATTTTATATCACTTCATTGTTGTTATGGAAAAACTTATTTTATATGTAGATTCTATTTAGAAGTCAAGGAATCAAATAAGTTAAAATATTTTAATATGATTATTTGTAATTAAAACATTTGAATATTTGTCCATCCGTTTTAATTCTCCAGAAAATAAGGATCCTTCTATTTATTGAACACAATCCATGTGTACTAAAAACAGAATGCGCCCTATTTGCCAGAGATTTTAAATGAATGGAGAAATAATTCTTAATTCAAATGTTTCATTAACTTAAATGTTCAAAAATAATTTTATGAAAATATACTTTCAAAGGTACAGAAAAGATACAGGATTTAGGGGAAGGTTAGCTACAGAATTAAAGTACAGGCTCTTAGAAATTACGTTTACAAATCAATTTCAACACAGATACTACAACAAACACAAAATTTAACATTAGATTTAAGTTTCTTAAAAAATTTTGAATATTGAGCATGACTTCAGTTCTAGTTCTCTAACACTGACTAACTTTCAGTTTCGTAGCTGGTAATCTAATTCCTAAGTACCTTAAAGACTTAATTCTTTAAAATACTGGAAACAAAACCATCAATTATCTCAAAAAATGAAAAAGAAAAAAGATATCTGAGCAATAAAAGAACGAAAGTAGTGAAGTTATCACAAACACGTACTAAACATCCACGAAACCATAAAAACACAATTTCTAAATCCCAATTCCTTAAACACGGCATCTACAGAAACCCGAGGAGTATCAAATGAGCATTCCTGGGAACACTCTTCCATTCGTTTCATCTCGAAAACGACCTATCTCATTCCAACAACAAAACTCACACACAATGCCCCCCCCCCTCCCCCTCCAGTAATTAAAATAATATGTCAAGTGCTAAACTGCCTCCCAGCATTTTAACGACGCCCCTCTCTCTCACACACCCTATAACACTAAGAGAAGGGGGGGCAACACAGGATAATTTTCTGTTTATCGCCCCCCAAATTAATCACTGGCCCCATTGTCCCGTCATTGTCTTCTGCCGCCCGTGTCAGCAAGTATGGAATTTTTCGCCGCTTCTAATGAACAAACTGCCTCGTTTTCGTTATCATAATTGCCAGCGATAAGAAGGGGTAAACCATCTAGGGGGAGGGGAGACTACTACTTTCGATAAGCCGTGGAGTCCGTAATTTATGATACGATAAGCGCGCTTCAAACTCAATTAATCTAAATCACCTTTATTATTGTACACTAATAGTCGTTTCCTTCTCTTGTCCTTTTCTCTCTTTTAATAGCCCCCCCCCCCCCTTCCCCTTCTTGTTCTAGTCACAGCCCGGTTTTGGTTTTGGAACGGAGTTTTTAAGATGAAGCCGTGACAAGTTTTGTTTGGTTGAAAGAAAAGATACTTTTTTAGTGTAATTGGTCTGTCCTTGTTTTAATATTCGATTAAGGTAACCGACATCACCTTAATCGCATTGATTTTAGCCTCTTGAAAATATACAACGTTCATATTTCTGCTACCGAAGTGACATCCGCCCATATACAAAATATAAATTGTTAAGAATAAAATAAAATTGTGACACAGAATAGGACTCTCATCAATAAATCTTTCATTTTATTATAACTTAGAATTGCGTTATATATATATATATATATATATATATATATATATATATATATATATATATATATATATGTCTTATTTATTGCAATTGCATTAAAAAAAAAAAAAAAGTGGGAGCAAAATTATAACAATGTAATCTTATTTAAAAATAATGAAATTTAATGAAGTGATTTTGTTTTTTCAACTATTATATGGTTACAGTGAAACCAGTTTTACATCAAACTCATTTTATGTTTACCTTGTAATGATTAGATGGTAACAGCAGAAAGAGTATTACTGCAAATGCTTATACTGCACCTACACTTCAGTCTTTTAAATAAAAAAAATATTAAAAATCTTTCAAAATTAGAATAGTCCTTATAAACTGCCCTTAATATGTGTCTATTAAATTTAAAAAGGTTTAAATTGCAAAAACTTGTGTAATTCATTGTTCTTATTATTTATCAACTGTATTTGTATTATTAATGTACTTGCAATTAAATAACAAAAAGACCTACTGAAGCAACTTTTGCACTTGATAAAACTTATTTTTACCTAAAACATTTTATTTTTTTTTGCTGTAAATAAGTGGCAAATCATATCATGTTTGGTTTTTTTCAGTTCTTGTTATTATTTTATTTCATAATGTTGGTAGTTTCTTTACATATAAACTAATTAATAACAAAACTTCAACAATGCTTCATCAATATAAAAAAAAAAATTTAAAAATAAACACTTTTCATAGCATAAAATAAACTTCCTGTGTTTTTTTTTCTCTGTTGTCTTATCTCCTAGTCAATCAAACTAGCTAGATTTGAATAGATATTTTGGTGCAAGTAAATTTGTAGTATTTCATTACACAGCAATCGTGTCTTCTGATCAAAATTAAAGGGGATCCATCATGTTGTAAGTTTTATAGTATTTTTGGTAAAACTCACTTAGAGCTAACTTGCTATTTTGAAATAAACAAATCGTATCAGTAGAATAAATTTACAGAATTTTGTTGCTAAGCAGTCTTGTCTCCTACTCAATTTCAACTTGAGACAATTTGATATTTTGGAATAAGCAACTCGTAAAAGTAAAACAACTTCTATATCATTTCTTGTTTTACGGTCTAGCCTCTTGGTAAAACTTGCCTGGTGTCAATTTTCTGTTTCGGAATAAACAAAATTGTAATGGCAAAAAAAACTTTTACAGTATTTTGTAACAACATTCTTGTCTCATGGTCAAAATTACCTAGAGATAACTTATTATTTTAGGATAAACTAATTGTATCAGTTAAACAATTTTTATAGTATGTTGTTTAGCAATCTAGTTTCTTGGTCAAATTCACCTGAACACTACGACTTGCTATCTTGGATCAAACAAATTGTAATAGTAAAACAACTTTTACAGTATCTTGGAATTAACAAAATCGTAACAATAAAACAACATATGCTGCTTACCAGTATTAGTCTCTTGGTGAAAGTCGCCTTAAGCCAACTGGCTATCGTCAAATTGATACAAATCGTAAAACTACTTTTAGAATATTTTGATGCTTAACATCCTAATCTCTTGGTCAAACTCTCGCGGCGACAACTTGTTATTTTGGAATGAACAAACCGTGCCAGTTAAGCAACTTTTGTAGTGTTTTGTTGCTTAAAAATCTAGTCTATTAGTCAAAATTATCTGGAGATAACTTGCTGTTTTGGACCAAAACAAATCGTAACAGTAAAACAATTTTAACAGTTTTCTCTTGCTTAGTAATCTAGTCACCTGATGATACAAATCAACTACATTTGACATAAAAAAAAAAATATCCCCAGCAAACCAAAGCGTCATCACTAACGGTTCCCCAAAACCACACCACCATTATTTGTCGCACTCTTGTTCAAATCCATCCGACAAAAGCACACCATCAACTGTAACTAATGGCCACCTCCACAGTTCTGAAATTCTAATCCAACAAGACCCCCTCGAGTACAGATTCCATATTTTGGTTGAAAACGGGGGCATTTGACCCCGATATCAATCATAGGGGGCATTATCCAATTGTTATCCCGTTTAATCGGGGGGAGATTACTTTCATTCATCACATCGCGCGGACGCTTGTCACGTGATTTCCGATCCCTCTTCCCCATTCATGAATTGCGCACGTAATACCGCGTGTTGACGCGAAGAGATGCCGAAGATGTTTATGCAAAGTGGGGGGGGGGGAGGACGCTTAATCTGATCTCTTCCCGTGGAGTGGGTTGTAATGCCTAGAAATGAAGGTGTTATTGTGAGAGTTCACTTGAACACTTATTAAGTCATAAAACATGACGCTGACACCTTTGGTGTAAAACATAAGTAATTGTGCAGCAAAATATTAGGAGATTATAATAAATGTCTTGTAGCCGATTAGATCCTATCTTTCCTAAGTAAGATATCTTCATAAAATTTGGTATACGTACCATACCAAAATTTTGAACCATTATAAAATGATAACCGGAGAAAAAAAAATATCAGCTCAAATGTTTCTAGATGACATTTTGAGAAATTATATGGAAATGAACTTTATTGTCTGAACCTTATCGGGCATAATAGCTAAAATTATTCCAACTATTCAGACTCTAGACCTAGCTAAGGTTTTAACCACATCCAGAAAAATAACAAAATGTCATGTTCCCTGGTTCAATGTTATAATTTTGTTATTTTTCATCGAAACACTTAGGGTTCTTGCAGGCTATGCCTTTCCCCACGAGCACATAGTTACGGGCATTTCGTCAACATCATTGAATAGTTTGATTATTATTTTCACGTAATGAATTACGGGAATAAACGTTAATTAAAGTATGTAGTTATTTTTTTATTTTATTTTTTAGTTTGACTTTATAATATTGTTGCGAAATTTATGTATGGACAAAAGATGATTACGGTTATTATATCTCCTTTAATTTAGACGGAAAAAGAGATATAAGCGTCTTAACTTAAATATTTTTTTTTTATATAATTTTGTTTTGAAAGTATTTAAAATTGCCGACTTTTTATAAAACCTTCCAAGATTCAAAATTAAGTTAAAATTCAATTATTGCATAGATGAATTAGTTTAATCAGTAGATTTTTTTGTATCACATTATATACTTTAATTTACCAATAAAATTTATTTATTTAATTTGAACTGAAGTTATCTTTAGAAATTGCGGAGATATACCTACTTCTGCAAGAAGATTTCAAAGGTGCTGACCGCTCTTCGCCCCGCGTAAAATGATCCATTCATACTACATTGCTGAAACTTACGCGTATGAAAGATCCCTTAGAGCAACAATTGGAAAAATAAATCAGGATTCTAGGTCACTTTCATATAGGATCAGGCGGAGCGGTCATATACACTTGTATGTTTTGCCCCTATGGTACCTGGACTGACTTGATTGTGAAACAATACCGAATTTCTAGGTAATTCATCACTTTAGATGTTTTTTGAGCATTTTGCTTTTAAAACATTCAAATCTGTTATTGTCCATTCCATACTTTAAATGCAACATAAATAAAGTTTCTTAATTAATAAATGTAAATCCTGCTGCTTTTTTAATGTAATTTTAAATCGAGTTTTAACGATAAGATATTTTCTCTCTTTTATTTATGATGTCATTCATTTTACAACTCAGAAAAACCATAAGAACATAAAGAGCCGTTACACACAATTGTCTTTGTTACCTTGTAAGACTGCTCTAGAGTTTTACGACGCGCATGACAATAGAAGCTATCACTAAATGGCGCTATCTTTTATCACTTAGCATCACTTTCTCTTTAGAAAAGTGTCACATTATCAGCTCTGTGTACGCTCATGTAAACAAATAAAAAGGTGTTCCGTAATAACAAACCATTATAGGTAAAAAAATTAATGAGCGCCTTTAAACGCCATTATCGAGTAAAATAAAAGACCCTCCCTCTCATTATCGTTATGCTTTCCTTATAAAAACATTATCGTCACTAGCAAATTACTCATGCTTCGTTCGCAAAAGATGATATTAAAAAAAAAAAAAAAAAAATGGAGCGGCATTAAAAAAATGTAAAAGAAAGAACTGGCTAATGCTTTACGCTTTTAGTGCAAGAACAACGCATTATCGAATGGACCAATAGGTGCAAAGGAAAATGAGCTGAAGAATAAAAAATAAAAATAAAAAAAATTAAAAAAAAAACTTAAGGACACCCCCGAAAACCGTTTTGTAAGTGCTTTAAGCTTCATTGAATTCACGCATAATTGCCGTTGATTTATCATTGCCTTTTTATTTTTAGCGAATATTACTATTATCATTAACCACTGGGAAAAAAAGGGAGGTGGGAACGATTATTTTCAGTTTTATTTCATTCTAAAGGAATGTCACTTACATAAAAACGACGATGCCATTTTTAAAAAGTGTTTAAAGGGCTTAATTGGCAAACACACAATTTTCCGGTAATGGGAGTTTTTCTTTTTCTCCTTCATCAGAAAAACGTTTTACTTTTCATTGGATAGATGCTGTAATAAAAAGCAATAAAAATAAAACGCCACCCTCCCCCCCCCCCCCTTTAAAAAAAATAAAAAAGGAAAAGACAATCGCAATAAAAAAAAAAATTCGCTTGAAAGTCGATAGCAAAAAGTAAGAAGGAGAGAGTGAACGAAAATATTTTTTCCCTCTTCCCCCTAATTGCATTATTTTTATCGCAGTGGGAACCCATTAAATTGAAAATGCGTAAAAGAGGGTTTGGAAGAGTTTGACGCTGAAAATGGCGCTTTTTTGTAGCCATTGAGGGAAACGGCGGAAAACCGGGAATTGCCTTTTGATGATTTTTTTTTTCGTCGGGACTCTTCCCCCCCCCCCCCTTTATCGATGCGGTTTAATTGATTGGCTGAAAGTCCATTCGGTGACTATGGTTAAAGAGGAATAAATGACATCGGATGACTCACTCACTCTTCTAATTAGTTACTAAAGATAATTTTACATCGATTGCAATAATGTAATTCCCAAAGAGTTCTTTAATGACAGGAGGCTGTGTATATTGTAATATTGGTTTGATGACTCAACAGAATTTACCACTCCCTGATTAGTTGGATAAGGCAGGGATGAAACTTGAACTTTTATGTAGATAAAATCCCTGATAGAAGAAATTTTTTTTAAAAAAAGTGGTAGATCTGTTTGTGTAAAAGTGTAAAATATAAACTTTACAACAAAATTCGCTAACTTCAGATACTATGCATGAACTCAAATGCCATGTTCAACAATATGTTTTATATTATCAGGAAGCTAAAATTAAGTACTTTTTTGCTACTAAAAGACGAAAAAACCGTTAAGGTAACGGTGTATTTAGCCATTTTTACTAATCTTTTGACCTTTTAAGATACTGATTATTTAAAAATATTACTTTTTTTCCCATATTTAAAATTTTATTACCGAGGTTTCACAGCTCACTCTAAGTTCGATACATTGTTAATGCGTGGTCTGAAAAACTTACTTTAAAAACAAAGAAAAAATATACTAAAGCTTATTTTGAAAAATACAATATGTGTGATTTTACAGAATGTCAGCCCAACGAGCTAAGTGTACATGTGTAACTAATAACTCGTATATAATTGAGAAACGTAAAGAATAACATAAAACTCGAATAAAGTAAGTCAAAACATCAGAGAGAAATAGGAAGCAATCATAAAACTAAATCTAACCAAATAAACAAAATAATGAAGCTAATCTTAACCTTATAAATAATATTAAACATTTAAACAAATAACGCAATAAAAGAAACTTAAACTAATAACACAATTATAAAGAGGTAATGTTCGAACATTTATAAAGAGGTACATAATTGGAGAAATGAACGGGAAATTCCCCCGCATCCATGAGACACATTTGCTTCTCTCCTGTTAATATGTTATAAAGGAAAAACAACTTTTACAGAAATCTCCTTTCTTGGAACGCCCTGCTTTTATGGAAGGGTGTATTAAACTTGGAACGGGTAATTTCACACTATTAATCTTAATCAGTAAATAATAATAAAATATTTATATTTTTAGAAAATTGCATTTTAATTCTTAAAATAATTTTTACTTTATCCTGTTTAGAGATAACGCTGGCTCAAATTTCTTGTCTGTGTCTGTCAAATTTATTTTCCTTCAAATAATAATTTTACTTTAAGTAGATTTGATAGAAGATTGCGATGAGACTTCCAATGAAAAACAAATTTTAAAATGTCATATAATTGGCTATTAAAAATCGAAGAAAATCTGTTTGTTGCTTAATTTGCACGAATATCTTAAAATAACATGTTTTCGACAATTTACTAAAGCCTACTTTGATATTTTAATTAAATATTAATTTTAAAGTGCATTTTGTTACTGCATGTGCTAAATGCAGATTTGAAAAATTTGGATCCAAGTAAGAATGGATTTTCAAGAGACCTAAATTTTTCTTTACGCTCGCCGAAACATTAGGTTACATTAGAGTATGGCTATTAGAGTTACAATACCTCTAGAATACATGTAACAGAATAAAATTTGATTTTTTCTATAATCTTTTTTGATATTCTTTATTTTAATACGATTATCCAAAGTAATTGACTAAAATACTTGTTAATATCTTTATTTTGATACATTTAAAAAAAATGCTGGTCTATCAATATTTATTTTAATAAAATGCCTTACTCTTGTTACGAACTTGAAGTTGTAAATAATTGTACATAATTTAAATATTTGGTAAATTCTAATTCTATTTTAGTTCTGCCATCACTGTTATTATTATAGCTTTTTATTAATATAGCTTTAATGTAGTGGCAACGGTTAGGTTTATCTGGATATTTCTAAAATTTGGTAGAATCTCGCCAACCTATAAAAAGCTCCCATGAGAATGAATCAGGGTTCAGTTCCATCTGTGGATGTTTTGAGATGCTGTGGATGCAGTTCTGAATTTTTCCGTACCGACCGAATGCTTGTAGTTTCACTGCTGTTGAGTCGGCACGACTGGAACCTCTGGTTTGAGCTTGAATGTATTTTGCTTATTAAAGAATTGTACATTTCTTTGCGAAGAATAAACGGATTTATTTTTGTAATTCAGTGTCATAATTCCTCTTAGAGAAGAAAATTCGTAGCAATTACGTCTGTTAAAACGTCTTAAATTAAAACTACTGAGCAGTTTCACAGTCATGTGATTTCAAAAGTAGAGAATCCTTTCAGAATGTAGTCTTTAAAAAATAATCTTTAAAAGAAAAACAAATCAGAGAAGCCCACGCAATAAAAATTGGTTAAATTGCAATTACAAAAATAAGCTGAAAATTTTTAGTCGACGTTTTCTCGAAATGTTTTTGCTAAATACGATTATTTTATATAATTCTTTAGTAATGATATGAGATATTTATCTTCCAAAATTCTTATATACATACGATACGAAAAGAAAATGTATGGTTTGGTAGATTTAACAAATCATCACTCCAATGGATTATTTCTAAAAAGTTTATAAAATGAAATAAATAAAGAAGAATATAGTTCTTACAAATCAATTCCAGAATATTAATACGCTGCAGAGGATAAAAAGGAAATGGGCAACGAACCAGACTCAAAAGAATTCGAATGATAAATGATAATTTTATTTTTAACAGCATAAAAATGAGCCCTTCTTTAGAAATGCGATGAAACCCTTTTCAAATGTATCTCTTCCTGCCGAAACGAATGATAATTTACAAAGAAGTCTCTCTTCTTTCACTCGTTTAAAATCTAGGCTTCCGTTCCGATTTTCTCAATAACTATCCACTTCATATATGCTTAATTTATTCTTGATGAGAAACCAGTCTCCTTAAAAAGGGTGGTAAAAAAAGACGTCCAAAAGACGTTAAATTATCGTCTTTTGTTGGGTGGCGAAGAAAAATCGCTCCACACCTTTTAAAACTTATTCGAGGGTTGCCATTCTCGAAGAATAAAGTAAGGTTTTTTACTTTCTCTCCTTTCAAATTACCAACTTGAAATATTCGTGTTATCATTAAGCCATCCAGAAATATAAAAGAGGCACACCCCCAGGGGCGGGATTGTGTAAAAGAAAAACACGTAAAGACGACCTAAAATCGACTTTAAAACGACGTTATTTTCAAACGTCCGTCTATACGTCAACCCAACGGTTAGACATTAACGGCTGAACCACCCGAGAAAGCTCTTTTCAAGTGGAGTAAAAATGCGAAATTGACCCAAAAACGACATTTTAGAAGAATAACGGTGAACGGAAAAAGACGTCATTTCGACGATTCTTCGAAGTCACGATTAGGGGAGGGCGGGAGTGATAATTACCGAGTGTCACGAACACTTTAAGGTCACGTGCCTCGTGATATACGATTGTCCATTAGAATGCATTTTAATGTGGGAGATTGAGACGTTAAAGGTGGTGCCCCGTCAGCTCCAGGTAGAGTGATGGAACTCTTGAGCAATTTGTTTTCCGGGAACACCTCCTGTGACACTAAAGATTTTTAAGCTGTCACGCGACTTCATTTTCTTTGGAATTAGCCATCGGACACTGCTTTTAATTCGAGCTAACTCAGTCAGGGCCCGATCGTCACAAGTTGGGGGCCCTTTTTTCAAACTGAGGGTTTATTGGAAATGGACTCGATGCAAAGTCAAATGAATTAACATAAATTATAGAAAAATTTGATATATTAATGTTAGTATTTTTTTTCTAAAAGTTGTTTTATTCTCACAAATAAAGAAATAAATTTCAAACAATCAAATTTATAAATTAAAAGAGGAAAAACCTTGTTCTGTATAACATTGCATTTCACTCTAACAATGTGTTCATCCGTGACGATATAATATCTGCGGCATTATTCAGAACTTCAGAGATGACATTTGCTGATCTCGCAATAAATTCGTCAAGACTTCTTTTTAATTTTTGTTTCTCTATCTTTCAAAAAAGCTTGTGTTTCACGCTTTGAATAGGTTTATTTGAATAAATACACTCTGGGATACTAAAGACGGTTCAAGATCAATACGAAATGATTTTTATGTAAAAAATATTTTATACATGTTATAAAAGATATTCACATAGCTTTTGTGAAACAAAAGTGGCTTACAGCCAATTTCGGGGCCCCCTAAAATCATGGGCCCAAGGCCCTATGGACCTAGAGGATGATCAGGTCCTGAACATAGTAATTTATTTTTTAAGTCCTCTGTATTAACTTCGAAATTGTAAGCTTGTTTGCAAATCTGGCGATTCGGATAATCTTGTCATAATCCAATCAAGATGAAACTTGGCAGATTGACTCGTTGTCTATAACAATGCATTTTATCAAGTTTTGGAGCCTCTTTTACACACGCATCTATTGACGCTTCGGATGGCTAATTAACCCAATTTGGATAATCCAATCGATCTGAAACTTGGCAGATAGACTCGTACATTATCGTTAAAAATACCCTCTCTCAAATTTGGTTGGTTTAGTTTGATTTGGTACGCTCAAAAGCTTAATATAAGAAAGTTTAATTTTTCCCGGTCCTACAGCTTAACAGGGATTCTAAATCACAACTAAAGTCCATACTTTATCCAAGGTTTGATCCCAGTATTTTTTCATACGAGACCAGAATACAGCCATCAGGTGGGTCAGTTCAAAATGACCAGGCTGGAATCTTTCGCATTCTAAATTTTCTCTGAATATTCTCTCTCTGAGACATGAGTTCAGCGCTTCTACTAATTAAGTAAAATACTACCAATGCAACCAACATCTACTTAATAATCAAAGCCACTGAATAGTGACGTCACGCATCTCGGTAGAAACAAAATCTTTGTAGAGCACAGAATTCACATTGATAATTTGAAACTTATACTTTAAATTTGTTACAAATTCAAAAAACGGATTTTTTTTTTTAATTAATTTGCCGCTAACTGCATATTTGCACAATGTTTATCTCTAAAAATATATATTAAAAGCGGTGAATATATTTAAGCCAACTTAGTTCTCAAAGATTTGGTACAGAATAATATACTTCAGTAATAAGTTTTCTCAATTAGGATTGCTTGTAATGTAACATTACAAAAAAAAAAAAAAAAAAAAAAACTGAATACGTTCTTTAATAAACACTTTTTTACATCTTTATTGAAAGTGTACTTTGTAAACTTTTTTACAATCGAGAGTTCTCTCTCTTTGTTTTCTCTGGAGGCACTTTATCCATAACTTCCTCAAGATGAAAACATTCAGGAAAATCCCCAAACTTGGAACTGCATCGGATGCTTAATTTTTAATGGTGCAGAAATAAGAGCTCCAGTTTACGGGTCATATGCAGAGGTTGTGTGTTCCAAATTCATTTCTGGCCGACCAAACGGTATAGTTGTTAGCGTGCTAGACCGGGAGGTTGCGGGTTCTAGTCCCGTGTAAGGCATGGGTGTTTGTAAATGTATGTTGTCTTGTCTAATGACGAATGTTTCGGATCATAATAGCCCTCGTGTTGCTGACGGCGCCAGATAATCTGAAAACAACCAACCAACCAAATTCATCTCTGTAAAATGTAGTTCACAAACCTAAAAGTAATATATTAATTAAAACCGCATATACAAAAAATTAAATTTGCCATAAATACAATATAAACACACCGTTTTGCCAATCTGTATGGGTTTTATACTTTATTCGACATTTTCCTCATTTCATTAGCGTAACAAATTATGTACTTTTATGAACATATGCTAACAGAGATTAAAAACATGGTGTCATTTTATCATGTGCCAGTCAAAGTTTGACATCCCCTTATCTAGCAGTGGAGAAAATATAATTCTAAAAAATATTAAAATAAAAAAAAAAGATAAAAGTTAATGCGATGTTTTTGTAGAATTTTTAACAATGTCATGACGTGATGAACGTCATAACGAAATAGATTAAGTTTAAAAAAAAACTTAGTCTAAAATTAAATAATTTGTCAGACAATTTCCCAAATTACAAAGTGTATATATTCCACATTGTAAATAAATTGCTTCAAATTAAGTTCAGTTTATAACTTTTCAATTGGATCCAAATTTAACTTACTTATAAAAGAATTAGAACTTTTATAAAAGGTATACATAATTTTATATGCAGTGCGGGAATTGCAATTAACACTAAAAAATTTTACTTGTAAGTTTTCTTTCCATTTAGAAGAACGGATTAATGGGTTTTCTATTTCCGATTAATAATATTACTCATTTTGCACTCAGTCATTTTTATCTAATAAGAATATTTCTAATCGAAAAATGTAAAAACGTATCATTTGAACCACAGCTTGTTTACATATACCGTTATGAAAGAAGAATAAATATGAAAGTATCGGGTGATAGTTTAATTTAATTAAAAGTTTTTTGCCAGGAGTTTTCATCCCAAAAATATTTGCATTTTAAATCCCTTAACGAAATGTTCTAAAAATTTGTAAGTATCCCCTATATTTGCCCATTCAATAACATTAAAGAATTTGTATACAGCACTCTATGTTTTGGTCAGTGTTCACGTATTTGATTCAAACATATCCATAATAGTAAGCCGAATTTAAATTCAAGTTGCTCCCATATTTCTAATTAGTCTTTTTAAAACGGAAAGAAAATAAATTTGTGAAAACAACATTTAAATAAGCATTTTAAGCACTAATAAGCAAATAATACATAAAATAAGAAAGGAGTTACCTTATTTTCCCACTAACAATAAACGAACTTCGGTAGGTTTGCAGATTTTGAAAATGAACTATTCTGAAGATCTTCTACCAAGATACGTAACATCACAGCAAATTTTTCTGCGAGCACTCTGTCTTTAGTATTAAGTAGGTGTTGATACAGCTCAATATAATAATGTTAAGATTTTTTTTATTAATATTTTTAAAAATAGAAGAGTTTGTTCTTTTGGCGTACGAGTGCGTAAAAACTGCCTCATTTGCAGAAAAGAAATGTGATTGATTTTTTATACAAACTATGTTTAGAGATCTTACTCCAAAGCGTAAATTTGTAAGATGACAATTTATCTTTTTGTGTGATTAGTTTTTAGATCTAGCTTTGACTTTGAGTGCAAATGAAAAAATTGGGGATTGAAGACGTAATTGGTATATAAGTAGTCGAATATTGAAAATAATAAAATTGATTTCTTCGCAAAGAAGTTAACTGTGTCACCCAAAATATTTTTTTGGGAATCAAACAATGTGCTTTTTTTATATCGCTTCTTGCAAAGCATTTATATATATATATATATATATATATATATTATATTTTAGAATTGTTGTTAGAATGTTTGTTTTGTTGTTTTAGAATTAAATGAATTTTTACAAAGGTTATTCATTTAGTATTAGTTAGAAAAAAATTTAAATGCAGATTTAATTTTATTTTGAACATATTGCCATCAGTAGCTTTTGTTTGCTAATAAAAGTTAATTAATTCCAGTAAAATTGAAAAAAAAAATAATAATTTGTACAATTTTTAAAAAAATTCAACAAGTAGAGATTCGCTAGAAATTTCTGTAAAAATATTGTAAAACTATTTTTCTCGGAATGATCCAACTTAGCGTTTGAATTATTTATTATAAGATATTTTGATGAATTTAAATATTTTGAAGTGTTTTCTATTTAAGAAAACTAGAAGAATATTAATAAAATAAAAAAAGTACTAAAATTATAAGAGAAATGACAAGTTAATAATGATTTTAGAGCATTAAAGTTTTAAAGAAATTATGCGGTGATGATAACAATGAGGATATATATAGAATGAAGATTTTTTCATTTGTTTAAATAAGAGCATAATTACTTTTATTTTTGTAATCTCAACTTTACACGTTTTAAGATGTCTGACGCATAGCTATTACAAAAAATTTTAAACCATTAAGATGCTTGATAATTAATAAACAATTGATATTTAAAATGCTGCATATTCTAATCTGCAGGATTTGACACTCTGTGTGTGAAAAGACATTCAAAAGAATTTACTTCAAATTATAGATACAAATGGACACGACAGGAACTAAGTTAACACGCAAGCGAAAAAATTCGTTTAAGCGAATCGAGGTTTTAGAAACAGAACATTTTTGTATTAAAATGCTATTATGTTAATTACTTGCTTCTGAACTCTTTTAAAAAGAGAAAAATAGTAACGAAATGCGTCGTCTCGATGTTTGACATTTATTAAACAAGTAAGCTGTTCTGGTATTTTAATACAAATTCTTAAAATTAAAAAGATAGTTATTTGCGAAGAATCTCTAAAAAAAAAATCTGAAGTTCTAAAGACTTTGAGCATAATGTAAACTATTCTATTATTTCTTAATAAAATCAAGAGTACTTTCAATTATAAAAGTTTTCAAACTGTCGCAAATAAATCGCGTGGTTTAGAATTTAGTTTGATAATATATTGAAAACATTTCATTTGGTTGTGGAAAATAACAAAAATCGGATAATTAAATTAACTTGGATAATTAAGTTGGATTTTAATATTTCCTTAATAATTAAATAAATAAAAGAAAATTTGGTTGAAATATTTTGTAAATAACCAACCTTGAATAAAAGATATTTGACAACAATAAAAAAAATTTCTTGGTCGAATCCAAATAAACTAACAGTAAGAAGTGTTTTTTTTTCCTTAATAAACACTCAATATTTTACAATAAACTGGTCCCAACATAATCTCGTCATCTTCTATTTACATTCCTTCTACAATAAACAGTTTTTATTTTATATCTATCCAGTATTACGTACGTTTATTTTATATTTCAAAACTTCAATTTCTACAATTTCTCTTAACGTTTCCCGAAGTTTATCCAGATACATAGTAAACAACTAATGTCCACCAAATCTATTATTCGCATAATATGCAATGCAAATTTACGAATCTGTCCACATTTCACCACCATTAGCACCAAAACCCTCTATGAATAATTAAAGTATCTCCAAAATCTTATTCTAAGACGACAAAATGTATAAATACATAACACAAAAAAACACCCTATTATATGACAAGAGCGCTAACTCCGAAAAACACGAATATACATAAAACATCATCCATTCAATTTTTCCGTCAAATCCCTATTTTTTGAAAAAAAAAAAAAAAAGGGATAAAAAATCCCTCAATCGGTCACTTGATGTGCGACGAGGGATTTTGTGCCTAGCCATTTGTTTACTTCCGGGCTCCGCAAAATGGAATTTATCGAGTAAACGAAAATTCCCTTAATCCCGTATTTTTTGGGCGAGATTCTTTCGGGAGAATCTTAGTAATACCTCTAAAAATTTAAGAGACGCTACCGACGTCCATTTGTAATAAGGGGGGGGGGGGGGGAGACGACGCTACATATGTCACATCACCCAGTTCGTATATTTGGCGTCAATGGCGGGGGTTGGATTTGTGACATTTCCAAACCCCGCCCCAATGGATTTTATGACGCTTTCTTTTCACGATCGGGAGCTTGGTGTTATTGCCGATTTTATTGCGTATGGGGTCCCTTTAAAACTTCCTGGATCGAATTATAATTAGAGTACTCCTGATAAACGAAATTCCAAATGAAATTAAGCAGCCTATCAAACCACCGCGACCCTTAAAAACTAAAATAAACAACTAAAACAATCATAAAAATAAATAATAATAAATAATAAAAAAAACGTCAGAGGATAGACGTACTTTTCGTTCGTATTTCATTCTAGTTCAAGAGACGACTGTAAGTTTAGATACAATCAATCGAGCATCAATCATGTGAGAAATGCCAGTAGATCATGAAATCCACAGGTCTGCCGGGGTACCAAAATGATCGAAACTATTCAAAAGTTAACTCTGCGTTGGACTAAATCCGATTGCCAAAACTTCCCAAATAATGAGCATTATTTTTTTATGTGGTAACCCATCGCTCTTTAACTTTCAATGAGTGCAGGACGATATTTGTTCTCTGGTGAAAAATATTTCCATCCTTTAAAAGGGAACCAAGTTGGCGATAAATATTACGTCACTGTGATGAAATTCACCAATTTGACTGACTTTTCAAAGATGAAAGATCCTGGCTCCAGAAAATAGAAATCGTCTGTTCTTAATTGAAAATTAAAAAGTGGTGGGTTACCAGACAACTCTGACAGACCAGTGGATTCATGAACGACTAACATTTCTTTACATTCTATAAAAAAAAAATCAGAATGATATGGAATGAGTTACCTAAACTTAGTCACCTTTCAGTCTATTACATTATACAGAGAACAACTCCTCAAAGTAGGAAATTGTTGCATTAAGAATCGAAGAATGTGAGAAAAATCTCTGTCGCTATTTTTTCATATATGAGAAGAGAAAAAAGTCACAGGGGGCCATATTTCGAGATTAGGGTGGTTGAGTCATGGCGTAATTTGATCAATTTAGTAGTTGCGATTGCGGAAGAGTGACAAGATGCATTATCAACATTACATTTTCTTAAGATAAATCTCTCAAATTTTCTTGAAAAATATCTAATAAATCGGAATAATATTTTTCCGATTACCGTTTTCCCTTTTCCAGGGTGTCGATGAGGTTTATGACCTTTAAGTCACAGAAAACCAATTTAACCTTTCCAGCTGGTAAAATTATTTCCGTTTCTTCGGAGCACGTTTACCAAGACAAATCCATGTTTAGACATTTCTTTCTTTCATTTCTGATGTGTAGTAATGTATCATAGGTATATCTATAATAATAAATCAAAGAGTCTGTCCCGATATAGAAAGCTACTTAAAATAGGCGTAGAGCTCTGGAATTTTCATCATAAGTAGGTTTGGTCTACTAATTTGACTTTAAAAAAAAAAAAAAAAAAATGTTAAAACTTTAATTATTTTTTAATTGATATTTTTTAAGTATTATTATTATTATTATTATTTCTTATTTTGCGAAATGACTTCTCATAGAGACTACAGCTCTACACTTTTCAACAAAACTAGTTTTGGATTTTTAATTGGGTTTTAAAAAATATAATGTTAAAATTTTCAGAGCACTACGTTTTTCAAGTCACGGACTTGTCAGGTTGTCCTCATACGTGTTCAATAAAGCTTTATGAATGAGAGCAAGCACAAATTCGCTTATTCATTTTTTTCCCCTTCTTTCATATTGCTCCAAAAGTAACTCGACAGTTGAAAATTCAATAATTCATATGTTTAAGAGTAATAACAATGCAGTTTTCTCAGAAATGCGAAGTAAATAATATAACCCATGAAAACAAAGTTTTTAATCCTTTCTATGCATTTCCAATATTTAAGTGCAATTGCAACTTTTGGAGTTTAGATCGAGTTTTCATAGTGCTTCACCCCTAAAAACATAAGATTTATTCTTCTTCTACTTCTTTTTTTCCCCAAAAAAACTCGATTGAATACATTGTCATCTACTACGAGTCAACGATCTACGAGGGCTATAAGTCTGGCAATAAAAACACATATCTTTTATATATATGGATTAAAAAAATGTGGCAACAGGATTTCCACAATAATCAATCGATATAGATGTTTAAAATTATTTCACTAGCGTTGCCACACAACGCATAGTAAAACTGACTGGACTTCACTTCATAATAAATTTATGCATTCATGTTCAATTATCTTATATTTATTTTGATTAAAACAATTTTGGCAACAGGAAAGATGCAATGATCGGCAACAACAATGATCGGTTCAATGCTATTTTAACGCAATTGGATGATAGCAAGTTGGTTTGTAAGTATTCCGTAAATATTCCGTCTTTTAGTGATAGTAACACCACCTAAATTTGATAGAATGTATTGTCATCGATATAGAATCTATCTGCCCGATTGGATGACGGCAAGGGTGTTAAATAGGCATTCCCAGATTTGCCTCCCATAGACACACACACACAAAATCGAAGTTAATATAAAGGATTTAAAAAAAAGATTTTGCCCGACAAAAAAAATAGTTATTTTTTTTTTATAATGGATGGCGCTGTAAATAAAATGTGAGCAACTGGACAGAATTTATTACGTGTGCTGTTAATCGTTAAGATTGTGGAGCATAATGGCAAGGGATAAAAGTTTCACGTAATTGTGAAACCCATATCGTTCTACTCTTAAACGTTGCGAATTATTGCACCAAATGTCCTATTTCCCAGTATTTGCATCGCACCACAAAACAACGATTTTGTAAAAACAGATCAACAGTTCGACTTTTATAACCGATTCAGTATTAGACAGACAAACAGATCAGGGTATTTGAACAAGAACAAACACAGCTATGCCTCCAGTTACACATTTGAAATCTATGCTTAACTTTACTTCAAAAGCGCAACAATAAATCCATGAATATTCGCTACAAACACAGTACTGTGAAAACAGACTAAGGCACAATCCCATTGTTCGGTGCACAGCAAGTATAACGAGGAACAAATTTTATTTCGGGGTTTGAGAACAAGAAGTTCGTCAGTTCGAGCAAAATATGTTTTGAACTCAAGAAAAATATGGAATTTGTGCAAATATAAGGAATTGCTTCAATAATTTCACACACAAAAAAATATGCTATCAATTGACAATTAAAAACATGATACTTCATTGTTTCAATGTCAAAAAAACCTACTTTATGATGGTATTGATTATTTTATTTAATTTTTAATCATGTAAGATGGGGCCCGAAATTGGCTGTAAACCTATAGCTTTTGTTTCAGAAAAGCTATGTGAATATCTTTTATAATCTGTATAAAAGAATTTTTACATAAAAATAATTTTGTATTGATCTTGAACCATCTTTAGTATTCCAAAGTGTATTTATTAAAATATACCATCATTTAAAAGGGTAAAAAAATCTTTCTTGAAAGATAGAGAAAAGAAATGGCGAATTTATTGTGAGATTAACAAATGTAGACTCTGAAGTTGTGAATATTGCTGCATATATTGTGTCACTGAACACATTGTAATCATGAAAGGCAATGGTATACATGACAAAGTTTTCCCTCTTCTGATTTATAAATTTGATTGTTTGAAATTTTTTTCTTTATTTTGCGATAATTTAAATCCATTAACAGCGCATACATTCGTTAACTTTTCTTATGTTTAATGTTAATTCCTTAGACTTAGTGTCGAATAAATCTCGCAGACATAGTGTCCAATAAATCTCGCATTTGGAAAAGGGGCCCCGAAAGTGTCCGAGTCTTGAGCCCTAACTTGTCATGGCTCTGCTCGAGATCAGCATGGACTTGATAATCTTCCCACAACCTCTGATTCCGGCATTGGTCGCTGTGCTACTTGGGTAATATTTGACTTGATTCCTTAGTTTGAGATGCATTTTTCAACTTCACGAGAAAAACTTAATCTAATACCCTCAACAAAGAATAACAATTTCTGAATCACTGATATTCACATGACAATATGCACACAGAACAAAATCCATGCTTTCATTTTTCTCATTTTAACATTCATCTCCCAATAGTATACTTCGAAACCGGATCTAAGAACATCAACTCTAGAAATATACTACCCTCCCCTAAAACACATTCCGAACCTCAATTTAATCGCTGGCAAGTGGTCCAGAATCCCCTTCTCCAAAATAAAAAAATAAAAAAACTCATAATAAAACCGGAGAGTGTTCGAGAAACGAGGAAAAAATCAGGAAAAGGGGGGGGGAAATTGCGCCGCAGTTGGGAAAAACGGCGCCAAGACTTCATTGAAAATTGAAATTTCCAACAATAGCAGCACGAAATCAACTCAACCCTCTTCCCTCATTCGATCCGTGACATTCCGCCTCTATATCTGGCAGTATATATATAAATAAATATATATTACGCCTCTATATATCGCTATCTTCTCTATTTATACGGGGGATAAATAAGCTATATTTACTTGTCTCGGGGGGGTGTAAAGCGGCGGAAATGGAGAACATTTATCAGGGGTAGAACCCCGGAGAATATATTTTTATTTTATAGCCGCGAAAGTGCGAATAAAAATGTGAGTGACGGACGTTTTCTTTTTCGGCGGGCGGCAAATTTTATTTTTGGCCTATCAAGGGGAGGCTGTAGATTCCTCGTAAAGTGGAAGAATAGGAGCGGTCAGAACAAAAGTGGGACAATCTGTGAGGGCCTAAGTGTTACTGCCAGATAATTGCACTGTTTTTCGGAATTTCGTTTGTTCTTTGATTATTTTATGCGTGTGCCTTGTGTTTCCATGATATCGTGCAAACAAACAAGTAAGCGATGAAAAACAAACAAAGGGACAATAAGTAATGAATGTAATTATTAATAAGAATGCCCTTAGCTCTTATAAGATTCCCTAACCAGTTCCTAATTAAAACTATGTATTAGTTATCAACGAGAGAATTGCTAATAATAGTCTAAATTATCACCATAGAAACAAGACTCGTCGATTTAGAATAGGGATGATGCTTAGAGAAAATTGGTGTCCATAAAGAAGATTTATTTCTACTGTCCCTTTGGCTATTTTTGTTTCCACGGCAGTAGCCAACGCCTAACGAAAATTCCCATCCTCAGGTATCACTTCTGAAAGCTGCAAACCTTCGTACGTATTAAAACATACAGAAGCCACTTCCTCTAATCAAGCTGAGAAATAACGATCTCAAAGCATTTCAACTGTTGACCTGACTAAAATTCCCAACTGTCGGCATCATTTCCGAAGGATACATAGTACGCATAAATTCATACAAAAGGGGACCCTAGTCAAGCTGAGCAGAATTAAAAGAGAAAGGCTGAAGTTCATCAAATCGTTTTAGCTGAAGGCCTAACTAAAGTTTTACTCGCAACTAGAAGAATGTGAAGAAGACAAAAAATCTAAAAAATCTGGTGACCGGTGATTTTCAAAGGATTTTTTTTTATGTGTTCCCTTGTTCAATGTTAACAATTATGTAGTTATTTTTCGTCTACCCATTTGGGACAATACGATGGCAAACAAACCACATACGCACAAAAAAAAAAAAGCAGCATTCTAGTTCTGATAGAAGCTTAGCTTTCTAAGAGTCATAAAATAGCCTAAACTCAGTTTATTTAGCTCGGTTCTATAGCTTTGACATCGGGCTTGGCGGTGGAACACTGCTTTCTCAAACTGAAGCTACAGACTAATGATTCCTTCCCACTTTAATCACACTGTCCATGAACGTTTTACCAAACACTATATGGTCATTACCCTATGTAAGTATATGGATAATTGAAAGTAAAAACTAAGATATAACTTCACAAAGACAACACGCTATGTTAAATAAATTACACTTTTATTGGTTGTTTGTTTTCAGATTATCCGGCGCCGTCATCAACACGAGGGCTATAATGCGCCGAAACTTTCGTCATTAGACAAGCCAACATACATTTAAAAACACCCATGCCTAACCCGCAACCTCGCGGCCTAGAAGCTAGCACGCTAACCACTATACCGTTTGGTCGGCTACACTTTTATTACCTATTCTACATGGCTAACCTAAAAGATTAATTCATTTTCAAAACTCTATTATTCAAAAATATTATACTTTCAAATATGAGTGATACATGAAAGTAACCACCAACTCACCAAGTTTCCTGCAAACTCTAAAATTGCTCTCTGCGCGTCCTCTGGACCACGTGACACATGTCCTGTCAATGGTCATCACTGCAATGAATATATAGTTTATGTTTTCCCTGTACTTACTAACTAAACATGCAGATGAACTAGCCAGGGTTGGAACTACCAACAAGTCTTTCGGGCCACCGCCATTTGCCTCAGTACCAAAATCAGTGCATCACTTAGGTAAAGTCTTATTAAAGAAATTTAACTTGAGGGGGAAAAGTCTCGGACAATCCAAACACTTTATAAATGAAACCTCAAACAAAACGCAACAACTTATACTGGGACTGGACAATTATGATTGGTTTGGTAACCAGATACTGTCTTAGGAACCATCTTAAAGCAATGAAAGTTGTCGAGGATAACCTATGCAAAGGCTGTGGAAACTCAGCTGGAACAGTAGAGCACGTTTTTGACAAAATTCCAATCATACATGAGAGTTAGGCTGTGTTGTTATGGACATCAAGTCTGTTGACTATTGTAATGTCACCTTTTCAGACAGTTTAGCCGTCTGTAAGGCCACCACACTATTTAACATGCCATAATATCTCCTTAAAATGAAAGATGCCCATCATGCATAAGAACGCTTAGTCTTGCCACTATCTTTCTAATCCAAACTAATTTATTGACTAATAATAAAACCCATAAAAACAAAGTTTTTAATATGAATACTTTATGTGCATTGCCATTTTTTATATTCTTTAACATGGCGCCGTTTCTCTTGTCAGCGTGTGCTCATTGTTTGTATTTAATTTTAAATATTAGAAATGTCTCTATCAGCAAAATATGCGGTAAACTCCATTTCCACATTTATTAATTAAAAACGAATGTGAATTTATTCACTCGCATCCAAATATATTTTATTTATTCTGACTAAAACAATTTTATTATTTATTGAAACAAGTTTGGCAACAGGAAAGAGTTTCTTCAATGGTCGGTTAAAGCTTGGCGTCCACTATCGTTGAGCAGAGCGGAGTGGACTTGGGCTAATTACAAAGCTGCCAACGTCTACTGTAGCACGAGGCTCGTGCTACAATGGCTTGTAATTGGCTCTAATCCACTCCGCTCTGCTCTACTCTGCTCAGCGATAGTGGACGCCAAGCTTTAATGTTATTTCAGCGCGATCGGATTGCGGCAATTTGGTTTATTAGTAGTCCGTGAAAGCTACCTTTTAGTGACAGTCATCGACATCGAATATATGTAACAAATTTCAACCCGGTGACGCCAACTCCGCCATCGACATACACACCAATCCATATACACAGAATGGAAGTTAATATAAAGAATTTAAAAATCCTTCATGACTTAAACCACTTGAGTCTTTCACCACCAACAGCGAGAAATCTTCACAGTATGCTGGAAAATATTTGTTTTTTACGATGGGCCGTTGTTTTAGAGGTGAAAATATGAGGCGAGAAAATATTCGGTCCGTATCCGCGACTTTGTAAGAAATGGTCGAAGCTTACACACTTTTTGGCGTGAAATATTCTCGGCTGTTTATTTTTCTCTCCTCCACGAAACGCCACTGCTACAAAATAGAATTTCATGAGAAGCATAAAACACGTTGCCGTAAGCAGATGACCGTAAATCAACGCATTCGACTTACTGTCGACGGTGAAAACCGCATTTTTCACCGCTCTTTATGGAACGTAATTTGTTTGCCAGTTTATGAGTGTTACCTCCAAGAAAGTGGTTTCCAACGCATGGTCTGTGGATCACAGGTGGTCCGTTAGTAGGTCAAAAGTGGTCCATGTTAGTACCAAGACTTGATATATTTAACGATACAGGAGTTCTAAGTTACAGACAACGTTTTTACTGTAAATTCGTTATACGTATTATTCACTTTTATGTGCAATTGAAATTTAACAATTTGCTAATTTGAGCACCAGATTCACTTTTCAGAGTGTTTGACTACTACGATGAAATCCATCAATTCCATGTCATTGACAAACTTTTTATTTTACCTCAAAGTTTGATAGAATGCTTTATCATCGACAATGAGTCTATCTACCAAGTTTAAGCTCAATTGGGTGAGGGCGAGTGGGTAAATTTGCCCTGGGCTGCTTCCAAACAGGCAAAATAGAAGTTAATATTGAATTATTTAATAATTAATATTTAAAAATTGTCAAGGTCACGTGCCTATTTTTATAACTACATCTACTGTAACTTAGTTTGAAAAATTGATTATTAAAATGACGTTTGTTCGAAGTGGTTGAGTCTTTTATTTGTGAATCAAGATCACGACTGTCAGCAATCTCGCCAAGTTGGGGAGATAGAGCCAAGTTTACAAAGGTTTTGGCGACTAATTTTGGTCGCCAAATGTCGCCAAACTTGACGACCATTTGGCGGCATTTTCGGTCCCCATGTACCTGTATAGGGCTATTCGACTACGATCTGGAAAGTTCTCCAAATTTTTATGTGTGGAAGATTCACGAAATAAACTTTCCTATATAAGTGCGGCCAAGAGTTAGTTGAGTTATCTAGTTAGTTGTCTCTCAACGAGCATTCAGAGAGCTGTATTGCGAAAGTGAACTGTATTACATTGTCATTTGCGTCGATCTTAGCAGTTGTGTATCCAGTTTTTAACTGCTGTTTGAGCTCCATTGTTGTGTAAAGAGCTGTATTGAGTCTATTAGAATGGAAAGTTCTGAAGTTGTAAAGGAATCTGCGAAGAGTTTTACGGAATAAATGTCTTCAAGTTTTTATCTGCTTTGGCTTCAAGTCTTTCGAACCCATCCACGTAACAGTATTTATTATTTGTTTCCTTTAAACAGAATATCAAAATTTCTTCTTTTGATTGTTTTTATTTTTTATATAGCGTTTTTGTACTGTGTATCCAAGTTTCATATTATTTCATCTAGATTTGAATAAATTTTTTGTATCATACTTGTTTTATTATTTACACCAGACTATCTAACAATTTACACCAGAAACGTAATATTTCATTGGCAATTTTATTTCTTTGCTGTTTTATTTTGGTCGTCATTATGAAGTTGATAAGGCATGAGACTACTCTGTACAAAAAAAATTTAAGAATACTAAACTTTTTTGGTTCCGATGTACTATAAGACATTTCTTTGGTGCGATTTTGCTTCGTGCTTTTTTACAGATAAATGCGTTTTCTCACAATGCTTTTTATTTTAGTTATATTTTAATTTTATAATTATTTATATTTTAACTTTATTTGGTACTAATCAGTTAGCCGGGTACCAGCCAAAAAATTGCTAAAAAGAAAGCCTAAATAATATAAACTAGCAACTTTAAAATAATTTATAATTTTTGTATTTAGAATTGGCGATACATTTACGTGCCATTTATATGGGTAAACATTTAGGCTTGACGCCAACTGGTAAACGCCTAATGGAAGAGTACCATTAATATTTATTTTTTAACTTTTTTTTTAATTATTATTTATGCTTTAGTTTTCTTTGAGTTACCGTGTTTTTGATTTTTGTGATTCTTGTGATCGTTAAATGAATAATATCGCCAAATACTCTTTACTACATCTGTCCCACTTTTTCTTAAATGTAAACTCCTTTCAGCGGGTCTTAGCAAATAGTTTACTACAAATCGACTATAAGTGAAAATTAAAATAGACAAAACCAGGTGGAGCCACAGTATATGCATTGATTTCAAATACAAAATAAAATGTTTTAGACCCTTTTTTCGAGTTTTTAATTTATGTCATTTCATGAAGTGGTATTTTTCACCAAATCAAATATCAAAGGGGGGTTATAGAAAGTAGTATTTAAATGCACTGGGGATTCTAACATAGAGAGTCCTTACTAGTACTTTCTCTTCAATCATTTCAAATTTCCTTGGCCAACGCTTTCTCAATGTGCGAGTTTTCCTTAGCAAAGCCGTTTTTCTCTTCTCTTCAGTGTTTTTTCGATTGCTTAAATGGCTTCCGATGGTTTTCAAACGCTTCTTATTTAATGATTGAAAGTTTAATGAAATCCCTAAAATTTAATTTTCAAACAAACGGCAATGATCAGCGGTAATTGCAGATTTAAAATTTTATGTCGATATATTTCCAATGTAAGGAAATATGTATTTCAAATTTTCCCATTGCTTCAATATTAAAGCTTTAAAATGCAAAATAAAAAAAATTAAAAATAAACTTAATTTTTATCGTTCTGGCTTTCAGATGCAATCTTTATGTAACTACGACAGAATATTTGGCACATATACAAATTTATGCATGTGTTCATAACCTATTTCATTTTAAGACTTTGAACAAATAATGCGCCACCTCTTTGAATGGCCAAATATTTCCACTATTTCGAAACCTCAAAAAACTAGGGGTGGGAAACATTGTACAACTTTCAATTACACACTATATTACTGATGTAGATTTATGTCATTTACCGTTTCTATATTTTCACCATTCATTGGGGGAAAAAAGATATTTTTTTGCGATAACTCTTACATGCGTTTTTTTTTTTTTTTTTTTTTTTTTTTTTTAATAATAATAATAATAATAATAATAATAATAATGGGGATTTTTGGCGATATTTATTTCGATAATTCTTATATAATCCTTTCTTGTAAGCGAAACTGCGGCGAAAAGAAAAATGATCGTTGATGAGCTATACCCAAGGAAAAAGAACTATGTGTTGAAGGCATTCGTTTTTCAACTTTTTACGCCATTAAAGAATTTTTAAGAGAATTTCTGAGGTGGGGATCTTTAGAACACCTTAAGAGGCATTACCACAGAGATTTTGAACAAATTCGTTGTAGCTGTTTTTTAGCAATCATTGAAAAACATAATTTTTTTCAATGACAGCTACCTTATGCGCATGCACGATTTTAATGAAAACCTTAATGGTAGGTCCTTGGGCCATCACCAACCCTCACACCAAATATGAACATCTTAGGTCAATTTGTTCGGGAGTTATTCTGACCACGTACACACACACACAGAAATGTTTTTCTAAATCACTTTTTTGATATCAGGATGTTCTTAAACGTGGAGAAATGAAAAAAAGAAAAAGGAAAAAAATGTTCCCCGACTGAATACTATACTTTTATTCCCTATTTATTACATATGGGTAATTGAAAATCCCAGAAAAAAACACTTTTGAAAAGTAGAAGAACCACCAACCTCAAAAACACAAAAAAACTTTCTTACAATAAAAAAATCATAAACATGATGAAAATTTTCAGCCACAAACACAGTGATATAAAAAATGGCCAACCTCTGATTACAACTCTAGGTTGTGACTCGCTTAAGAATGTATGCTTACTTAGTTTATTTTTAAAATTTAAGTTCCGCTCCCATAAAAATTTACGCTGCTTGAGGTTGGCGCCCGTCATAGGAATATTAACAATGCTTGCGTTTAAACTAATTTATGGATGTTTGCACGAATATTCGAGTTTATGATTTCATTTGGATGGGTAGGAAATACAAAGTGGTGTAAATATTCATGCTCGTGTAATTTTCAAAATAGTATAGAGAAACTGTGCTCAAACGCTTGCATTTGAATCGTTATTAAGAATTTCTTAAGTAGGAAACTAAAGTGTTTCTGGTAAGCTTTTGTTTGGTTGATACATACATTTTGGAAAGTTTTTATGTGTGGGGGGATTTTAAAGGTTAGTAATTAAGACGGGCGCCAACCTCAAGCAGCGTAAATTTTTATGGGAGCGGAACTTAAATGTTAAAAATAAATTAAGTAAGCATACATTCGTAAGCGAGTCACAACCGAGAGTTCTAATCAGAGGTTGGCCAATTTTTTATATCACTGTGTTTGTGGCTGAAAATTTTCATCATGTTTATGATTTTTTTATTGTAAGAAAGTTTTTTGTGTTTTTGAGGTTGGTGGTTCTTCTACTTTTCAAAAGTGTTTTTTTGGGGGATATCATAACTTTTTTTTAAACACTGACGACTTCTCTTTTTTGAATTTGTCCGTTTCATCGTTTTTCTATTTATCCCCTATGGTAAACCTGGTACCAGGGATATTCATAATTCTTCAAACTGAGTTCGACGATACCTTACATGCAATAATTATCTTTAAAATTGATAAACCGAAAGTGGTACCAGTAGCATACCTTGTACTTTAAACATTCATAATTCATCAAAACAAAAGTCCAACATGCCAAATTTATCTTGGAAATTGATAAACTGCAAGTGGTACTACCTATGCTATACCTGGTACCTTAAACATTCATAATTTTTCAAGACAAGCCTAACAACACCCAACATTCCATATTTATCTTCAAAATTGATAAACCAGAAGTAGTACCACCTATGGTACACCTGGTACCATGAATATTCATAATTCTTCAAGTTGAGTTCAATGATATCTTGCATGCCAAAATCTACTTGAAAATTGACAAATTGGTTGAATGTGGACGGCAGTAACCATCAAAATCTACCACGAACGAGTACTAGAAACTTTTGTATGGCAACTCAACTCCCAAAACTTAAAGAAATACGTTGCCATTGACAAAGATCCTGTCTGCCAAGTTTCAGCTCGATTGGTTAGTTTGTACGCACAACGACCTATTTTAGTGCATAATAATGACTAATCAGTCCGGGACCCACAGCTTAACGTGGATTCCGAATCACAACGAACATCCACACCTAACACAGGAATCAAATCCGGCCCCTTTAACTTACAAGGCCAGAGCGTGCATCCCATTGAAAGTTTATACTAATAAATTGTTACAAATAAATATTACAAGTTTTTTACAGTCTAATAAGTATTGCAGTATAAATTATTTTTATTATACCAAGCATTATTTTGGTTCACATAATAACCCATTGATATTTGACAAAATTTAAAATATTTTCTTAACAACAATTTTAAAATTCACTATGAAATTACAATTTTGATGATATATGATTCTACAATTTCATTTTACAACGGAAAGTAAAAATCAACACATCTTTAAAAATGAATGACATTTTTGCAAATTCCATTAGCCAATCTCAATGCGTGGTTCATTTAGTCCTCTGTAATGAGTTGACTGTGACGTCAGCTCGCATAATCTCCACATTTATACTTTGTATTTAGCCCATAGTATCTTGCAACAAAATGTGATTGTTTTCATTTTTCAATGGAGATTTCCCGAAATTAAAATGCTTTTGAAAGCTAACTCTCTCTAAATTGTCATACAGTTCAAATAACACATGCAACTTATAGAACAAATATTCCTCTTTAATTCTGTCTCTTCAAAAATTAAATTATTTAAATTTTAAAGATGTTATAAGCCATATAATTATAGTCTAATTCATTCTGCCTATACTTTTAACGTTACATTCACACTCACTTAAGCCTAACATGTCGGAAAAACTAACTTCCAAATGATAGCAAACCTGTTTGGCAACTTTTGGCATATATATCTGAACCTCAATTACAAGCTGATCGCCTTTATCTGTCGCCAAATTATGAAATGAAAAAAGTGGTTTTAAATTAATTAAAAATAGAAAGAATTATTTAATGAAGTTCAAACCAGCGTAGGATTTTAAGTTGAAACATTCCGCATCCTATAATTCAATCCGTTTGAAGATCTATAGATTAGTTAGGGCTGTACGTTTGTCTAAATTTTTACATCAAAATCGGGCTAGAACTCGTTTTTTTATTTCGTTTTGGAATTTTCAATATTTTTTTTTCTTCGTTGTCTTTTGTCCTATGTACTCAATTTTTTTTTCTTTGAAAGATATCACCGAGACGAATATATGGTATTTTTTGTACCCCCAAAAAACACTTTTGAAAAGTAGAAGAACCACCAACCTCAAAAATACAAAAAACTTTCTTGCAATAAAAAAACAATAAACATGATGAAAATTTTTAACCACAAATACAGTGATATAAAAAATGGCCAACCTCTGATTACAACTCTAGGTTGTGACTCGCTTAAGAATGTATGCTTACTTAATTTATTTTTAACATTTAAGTTCCGCTCCCATAAAAATTTACGCTGCTTGAGGTTGGCGCCCGTCATAGGAATATTAACAATGCTTGCGTTTAAACTAATTTATGGCATATTGAACGAATATTCGAGTTTATGATTTCATTTGGATAGGTAGGAAATACAAAGTGGTGTAAATCTTCATGTTCATGTAACTTTCAAAATAGTATAGAGAAACTGTGCTCAAACGCTTGCATTTGAATCTTTATTAAGAATTTTTTAAGTTGGAAACTGAAGTGTTTGTGGTAAGCTTTTGTTTGATTGATACATACATTTTGGAAAGTTTTTATTGTGTGGGGGGTTTTAAAGGTTAGTAATTAAGACGGGCGCCAACCTCAAGCAGCGTAAATTTTTATGGGAGCGGAACTTAAATTTTAAAAATAAACTAAGTAAGCATACATTCTTAAGCGAGTCACAACCTAGAGTTGTAATCAGAGGTTGGCCATTTTTTATATCACTGTATTTGTGGTTGAAAATTTTCATCATGTTTATTGTTTTTTTATTGCAAGAAAGTTTTTTGTATTTTTGAGGTTGGTGGTTCTTCTACTTTTCAAAAGTGTTTTTTGGGGGATATCAGAACTTTTTTTAAACAATTTTTTGAATTTGTCCGTTTAATCGTTTTTCTATTTATCACCTATGGTACACCTGGTACCAGGTTGGTTGGTTGTTTTCAGATTATCTTTCGCCGTCAGCAACACGAGGGCTATAATGCGCCGAAACATTCGTCATTAGACAAGCCAGCATACATTTACAAACACCCATGCCTAACACGGGACTCGGAACCCGCAACCTCGCGGTCTAGAAGCTAGCACGCTAACCACTATACCGTTTGTTCGGCCTTACCTGGTACCAGGAATATTCATAATTCTTCAAACTGAGTTCGACGATACCTTACATGCAATAATTATCTTTAAAATTGATAAACCGGAAGTGGTACCAATAGCATACCTACTGGTACTTTAAACATTCATAATTCGTCAAAACAAAAGTCCAACATGCCATATTTATATTGGAAATTGATAAATCGAAAATGGTACTACCTATGCTATACCTGGTACCTTAAACATTCATAATTTTTCAAGAGAAGCCCAACGACACCCAACATGCCATATTTATCTTCAAAATTGATAAACCAGAAGTAGTACCACCTATGGTACACCTGGTACCATGAATATTCATAATTCTTCAAGTTGAGTTCAATGATATCTTAATGCCAAAATCTACTTGAAAATTTACAAATTGGTTGAATGCGGATGGCAGTAATCATCAAAATCGACCATGAACGAGTAATAGAAACTTGTGTATAGCAACTTAACCCCCAAAACTTAAAGAAATACGTTGCCATCGACAAAGAGCCTGTCTGCCAAGTTTCAGTTGGATTGGTTAGTTTGTACGCTCAACGACCTATTTTAGTGCATAATAATGACTAATCAGTCCGGGACCCACAGCTTAACGTGGATTCCGAATCACAACGAACATCCACACCTAACCCAGGAATCAAATCCGGCACCTTTAACATACAACGCCAGAGAGTTCATCCTATTGGAAATTTATTCTAATAAATTGTTACAAATAAATATTACAAGTTTTTTACAGTCTAATTATTGCAATATAAATTATTTTTACTATGCCAAGCATTATTTTGGTTCACATAATAACCCATTGATATTTGACAAAATTTAAAATATTTTCTTAACAACAATTTTAAAATTCACTATGAAATTATAATTTTGATGATATATGATTTTACGATTTCATTTTACAACGAAAATTAAACAAAATCAACACATCTTTAAAAACGAATGAAATTTTTGCAATCCATTAGCCAATTACAATGCGTGTTTCATTTAGTCCCGCTGTAATGAATTGACTGTGACGTCAGCTCGCATAACCTCCACATTTGTACTTTGCAATCAAGCCCATAGTATCTTGCAACACAATGTGATTATTTTCATTTTTAAACGGTGCTTTTCCGAAATTAAAATGTTTTTGAAAGTTAACTCACTCTAAATTGTCATACAGTTCAAATAACACATGCAATTTGAAGAACAAATATTTCTCTTTAATTCTGTCTCTTCAAAAATTAAATTATTTCAATTTTAAAGATGTTATAAGCCATATAATCATAGTCTAATTCGCTCTGCCTATACTATTACATTAAGCTCATTCTCACTTAAGCCTAACATGTCGGAAAAACTAACTTCGAAATGATAGCAAACCTGTTTGGCAACTTTTGGCATATATATCTGAACCACAATTACATGTTGATCGCCTTTATCTGTCGCCAAATTATGAAATGAAAAAAAGTGGTTTTAAATTAATTAAAAATAGAAAGAATTATTTAACGAAGTTTAAACCAGCATAGGAATTTAAATTGAAACATTCCGCATCCTATAATTCAATCCGTTTGAAGATCTATAGCTTAGTTAGGGCTGGACGTTTGTCTAAAATTTTCCCTAAAAATCGGGCTAGAACTCGTTTTTTTTATTTCATTTTGGAAATTTCAATATTTTTTTTCTTCGTTGTCTTTTATCCTAGGTACTCATTTTTTTTTTCTTTGAAAGATATCACCGAGACGAATCTATGGTATTTTTTGTATAATTATGTGAAGTTTCGCAAGCGCGTTAGAAAATAGTCAATTTCGGGGTTTTCGCTGGAAGTTGTGCAGAGAATAGATACTTACTGTCGTTTCTGCCATTTTAAGGTTGGCGGCGAAACGACCGTTTCGTCTGATAATTATGTGAAGTTTCGTAAGCGCGCTAGAAAATAGTCAATTTCGGCTTTTTCGCTGGAAGTTGTGCAGAGAATAGATACTTACTGCCGTTTCTGCCTTTTTTAAGGTTGGCGGCGAAACGACCGTTTCGTCTGATAAAAAACCATAGATTTTAGTTTTGTTTTGGTTATTTAGCGTGGCGGTTATTTGAATTTAATTTATTGAAAGAAAAATTAATTTTTGTTAACACTCACAAACCCCGTTAACGCGAAATCGATAAAGCCGCCTAACTTGTTCGCGTTAAACAGAATTTCACACTAAATGAATAAATTAACGTTATGCTTCAAATTCGAACTTCTTTTACTTTGCCTTATACGGGATTTCATGTAAAGTGATTTCACGTTAACAGGGTTTGCAGGGAAAAAAATATTTTCAAAAGCATTGAAATGATGAGGAGGGATAGAAAAAGCAATTTCATGTTTTGGAATCTAAAACAATGATACTGAGAAATATTTTAAACGGCTTAATGGAATTATATCTGAAATTGTCTAACACTCATTGTAAGTTTTTCACACAAAAAAGTGTTTTTTTGCATCTGTTACTAAAATAGTCAAGGAAATAAACATATTAGAATATTTTTATTTATAGCAACACAAAAGAAAATACTAGAATTAAATGGTTACCAAAGAAACGCACGTTCTTTCGGTTAGGCTTACTAGACGTAATGAAAATGTGAAAGCATTCATCTTATTATTTTTTGAAAAAGCTGTTCATTGACAGGTTTTACTGGATGATCCTTTCAATACCAATTTGTTTCAAAACGTATTTGAACTTGTAAATAAAATTCTCAAGTTGCAGTTTAAAAGTGAACTAAAAATATAATTTACATCAACAACAAAGTATTTTAAAGGCCATTTGGAGGTTCAGAAAATTCGGTGACACTCATAAAATGGACTAAACAAAAAATATTTCAATCGAAAAATGTTGTAAACCATACTAAAAAGCATTTAAATACATAACTTTGCAAAAAAAAAATATTTTCTGAGGTCCAGATGACCTCAAACTACCTAAAAAAGAAGCTAAAAAATGAATGAATTTTTCATACTCGTCACCCGAATGATATTCACTTCTGCATTTTAAAGAAAGATGAAAAAAAGTATATATATTTTGTAGTGTTTTGCATGATAACAGAACTAAGTTACTTTAAACTTAAAAACATTTTATTTGGACAATTTTAGTTAAGGGAAGAACG